>CANUEP010083318.1:0-18226 GCA_947857235.1 Jatropha podagrica | reverse complement strand
ATGGATTATCCTTATCCACTCACTAATTTGACATCATACATAAGTGGCATATGTCATTTATCATACTAACAGCCAATTAGACTATTATGGATAGGAAATCTACATCTACTACGTCATATCCTATGTTTATAGACTTCTACGGTGATTGAGTACGATTACTACCATATAATATTGGACAAAAGTAGGACAGAGTTAAGCTGCGATCAGTGATCCTATATTAGATGTCATTGTAATAGCCTTGGCCATAGAATTTATGGCAAGTTGTTAACAGCAGTGTAGCCGTAATACATTATATCCACGTGGGGGGTTATATGGACTAACGATTAATAAATACATATATGGTGGGAAATTATGTCCATAAGCAACATACTCATTTTGATTGGGGCAAAAGAACTATGATATATATACCTTATTAATTCTATCACCCTGTGTCATA
Source organism: Jatropha podagrica (assembly GCA_947857235.1). Lineage (NCBI taxonomy): Eukaryota > Viridiplantae > Streptophyta > Magnoliopsida > Malpighiales > Euphorbiaceae > Jatropha > Jatropha podagrica. The sequence continues at coordinate 17,790 of CANUEP010083318.1, read as the reverse complement.
CCAATGGGCATATATATGGTTGGAATGAATTTGATATCACTGTATATGTCTCACTCCTCTACTAACGTACCACATGATTGAGGAAAACACCAACCACACATATATTATACCACCATGTATAGCATAATACATCACTATCCTGTGTACCTTTTGTCGCCACAAGGTATATAATGTAACCTATAATGATTACATGGATTATTCTTATACACCCACTAATTTGACATCATATATAAGTGCCATATGTCATTTATCACACTAATAGCCAATTAGACAATTATGGATAGGTAATCTACCATCTACTACATCATATCCTATGTTTATAGACTTCTAGGGTGATTGATTATGATTAATACCATATAATATTAGATAGGAGTGGGGTAGAGTTAAGCTAGGAATACTGCATCATATCTATGTCTATAATGATTATATGGATTAACCTTATCCACTCACTAATTTGACATTATAAATAAGTGGCATATGTCATTTATCATACTAATAGCTAATTAGACTATTATGGATTGGTAATCTACCATATAATGCATCATATCCTATGTTTATAGACTTGTATGGTTATTGAGTATGATTAATACCTTGTAATATCGGACAGGAGTGGGTAGAGTTAAGCTGGGATCAGTGATCCTATATTAGATGTCATTGTAATAGCCTTGGCCGCAGAATGGTGTGCAAGTTGTTAACTGTAGTGTTGCCATGATACGTTACATCCATGTGGGGGGTTATTTGGATTTGGGGTGAATAAATACATATATGGTGGGAAACTATATCCATGAGCCACATACTAATTTTAATTAGGGTCAGAACTATGCTATATTTACCTTGCTGATTCTCTTACCCTGTGTCATACCAATGGGCTTATGTATGGTTAGAATGAATTTGATATCACTGTATATGTCTCACTCCTATACTAACGTACCACATGATTGAGGAAAACACTAACCACACGTATATTGTACCCCCATGTAACGCATAATATATCACAGTCCCGTCTACCTTTGTCGCCACAATGTATTTAATACAATCTATAATGATTACATGGATTATCCTTTTCCACTCAATAATTTGACATCATACATAAGTGGCATATGTCATTTATCATACTGACATCCAATTAGACTATTATGGATAGGTAATCTACCATATATTACATCATATCCTATGTTTATGGACTTTTATGGTGATTGAGTATGATTAATATCATATAATATTGGATAGCTGTGGGGTAGAGTTAAGCTGGGATAAGTGATCCTATATTAAATGTCATTGTAATAGCCTTGGCAATAGAATGGTATGGCAAGTTGTTAACTATAGTGTAGCCATGATACGTTATATCCACATGGGGGTTATATGGACATTGGGTGAATAACTATATACATGGTGGAAAACTAGTAATTTAATGTCCATGAGCAACATCCTAATTTTGATTGGGGTAAAAGAACTATGCTATATATACCTTGCTGATTTTGTCTCCCCGTGTCATACCATTTGGTATATATATGGTTGGAATGAATTTGATATCACCATATATGTCTCACTCCTGTATTGACGTACCACATGATTGAGGAAAGCACTAACCACACGTATATCATAACCCCATGTATAGCATAATACATCACTATCCCATGTACCTTTGTCCCCACAATGTATTTAATGTATTCTATAACGATTATATGGATTACCCCACAATGTCATTGTAATAGCTTTGGCCATAGAATTGTTTGTGTAACATCCCAAATTTTTGGAAAATTTGAAATTATTTATAAGGTAATTTTCAACTGAAATTCCGTAATGTTAATGCAATTTTTGCTTCCTTATTTTTGGGAAAATTTAAGCTTGATTAATTGATGTTATTGTTATTTAATAGTATTTTATTATTCAAAATATAAGTATATATATATATATATATATGATTTAATACTAGTGTTATTTATTTAATTATTTAAGGTGTGTATTTATTTAAATGCATCATTATAATATATAGTAGCATTTCAAATAAATTAAAAGTGGGGGTTTGAAACTAATAATATAAGGCAAAGTTAAAGAAATAAAATAATAGTAATAATAATAATAATAATAATATTAAAACACAAAAAAAAGGAAGAAGAGTTAACACTCTCTTTGTCTCTCCTCGCTCCTCTTTCTCCCAATGCCACCATCCTCCTCCCTCTTCCCACCCTATTTTGGCCTCCACCCAATGAGAATGAGCAGAAGACTGGCGATTCAGATGATGCCGACTTCGTCTGTAGCCCTCTCCTCCGCCGACAGACCTGTAAAGGTGTGGACTGTAGGTCCTCTTGTGTGACGCTTCTGTCTCCTTGACGGTAACATTTCTTCCCTTTTTTCGGTGAGATTATGCATTGCCGACGAGTTGAAATCATTAAGGTCAGCCCATAACAACACCTTATAACCTTTGATTCAATTGTTTTCATAAATTAAGCCTTTAAATAGAGATTTAAAAATTAGATTCAAATTGGGTAAAATTTAGGAATTTAATTAATTAAGTATTAAATTGTGAAATTGATTTAGGAATCGAATTCGAAGAGAAATTTGGAATGTTTTGGTCTATAGTTTGTGAGAATCCAATAAATTCAAAATTTCGACCACTGTGTGTGGTGGTTCTGGCAGCAGTGCCGGTGAAGCTCCGACGAGGTATTAGAGTGGCAGAACACTCTCCTCAATGCGGTGAGCGCAACTGTATAATTAGATTTTGCGTTTCATGGTTAGATCCTATTTTATACATTAATTTAAATGCTTTTGAAGTTTAAAATAAATATAATGTCACTGAAAAATTATGATTTTAACTGAATATATTGTGAAATTTGATAATTTGGAATTAGATAAGTAGATTGGTTTTCGAATTGAAATTAAATATAAATGGTTTATTAGTATATATGATTTATATATGTTTGACTATTTAAGCTAGATTAGGATTATGAGTTGTAATTATAAATTGCAATTGATGTTGATGAATGGAGGATGGGAAATACATTGTGTTGGCTGCCCATGGATTTGGGCCATGGTTTGATGTCTCTATATTTATTTTTTATAATAGTGATAGTTCCATTTATAGAGGAATGTTGTTGAAATTTTATTAATTATGAATGAGTTGGTAGTGAATTAGTGTTTAAGATTTGATTAATGAAATGCGAAAAAAAGGAAATAATATTAATTACCATAAGATTATATGCAGTTATTATATTAAACAAAATGAAGGAATGATTATTTGAATATGTGTATTAAATATGGAAAATGACCTTGAGGATAAATATGTTATGATTAAATATGAATTATAAAGGTTTAGTATAATTCTAAGCCAAGCAATTACTGTGGTTTTGAAAATGTTAAAGAAAGAATGAGATTAGTAAGAAATGTTATGAAAAAAGAAGGAAAATAAGTTTTGGACTCAATACACTTAGTGCGAATATGTTGTATGATCTGATTTATTCTATAAGATTGCCATGCTCGACTCGAATGCCATTTTGATATGATATAGGCTATGACCATATGCTAGGCTTTGGATGCCTTATGTGTGGGTGGACGCGCCCAATATGTATAAGCAGGCTTGAATGCCTTTATGATATGGTTGGGGACCTAAGGCCATTATGTATAAGTTTATGAAATGTTATCTGCTTCATTTTCTTCTAGGTGTATCTGAGATGCTTAAGAAAATTATCTTTTTAAGATAAGGAAATTAAGCTATTAAATTATGACGTATGATTTAGTTTATTTATGTTCTAATTGTAAGAATATGTAGTTATGGTAGTAAGTGAATTATAAAATATGTTAATAGGGTATTTAAATTTAAAATGTATGGGTGATTATGAATTCGATAAATAAATATCAAAGGTAATATATACATATATAATATGCGATATTGCAGACTTAAATGTTTTTAAAATATAAGTTTTCAAATATATTATGTGATATGGTTTAGACACCATAAATTGATGTATATATAAGCACCATTGAGTTTTATACTCAGTGCATTGAGTTTGAGGGTAGTTGGGAGAAGTATATTCGACTAGTTGAGTTTTCCTACCACAACAGTTATCAGTCAAGTATTCGGATGGCTCCATTTGAGGTGTTGTATGGTAGGAGGTGTAGGACACCTTTTTGTTTGACGAAGCTTAATGAGGGCAAGATTGTGGGTCTAGATTTGATCCGAGATACAGAGGATAAGGTGAGGATCATTAGGGAAAGGTTGAAAGTAGCTTCAGATTATCAGAAGTCATACGCTGATCTTAAGAGGAAGGATATCGAGTATGCAATGGGTGAAAGAGTGTTTCTGAAGGTGTTTCTATGGAAGAAGGTTCTGAGATTCGATAAGAAGGTTAAGCTTAGTCCTAGGTTCATAGGACCATATGAGATCTTAGAGCGTGTGGGACCGTTGGCCTATAGACTAGCTTTACCACCAGACATGGATCAGATACACAATGTCTTTCACGTATCCATAATTTGTAAATAATATTTGAAAGAGAATTATTTGGGGAATATTTAGAGCAATTGGATGAGATTACTTAGGACTTGATCATGGCCCTTGATTTAGCATAAAATTTGGAAGCAAAGTTTGACTTTGCTACTTAACCAAGCAACAACTTCTCTTTCTTCTTCTCCGCACCATTTCATGTCTTTCTTTCTCCTCCATTTCTTTCATTTTCTTATCACAAATTACCACTAAATAACCTAATTAAACCAAAGAATTGTGATTAATCCTTAAGAATTAAGTAGTGGAGCTAAAATTTGGAGTTCCTAAGCTAGAGAATTGAAGTTGCCATTGAAGAGGTAAGTTGTGATTTTTGGGTTTTGTGATTTATTGGGTAGAATTCTAAGATTAGATATGAAATTAATGCTTTAAATCATGCTCTCTCTATCTTGTATGTTAATTTTTTTAATGGGATTTTTCTCCTATTTTGAAGAGGTTGGAGAACCATCCTTAATGGTGAAAGAGAAAGCTAAAGAGTTAAGCCTTTTCAGCTTTTTAAGGCTTGATTGAAAGGTTAGTGTAATAACATTCTCATTCCCCATTCATTTTCTTAAATTTTCAATTTTAGGTTTTTGAATGAATTTTGAGAACATTGTATGTTTTGGTTAAATTGATGAATTTTGATGTTAGATGTGTACTTAGGTGGTACTAGAAGTCATTTTTTACCCTTCTGTAATTTCCACCTATTTCTGACTTCTTCATAAAAGCTGTAGCTCTATCTCTCAGATTTCCAAAACATCCTCTTATGTTCAATTCCAATACTTGTAGCTCAACTTATGAGTTTTATACCAAAACTGGTTGTGCTGAATCGTGTTTGGATTGCTGGTCTGTGTTCTTGGGTTTCTTTCACCCTTTTAGAAAATGATCTGGACTATGGTCCCTTATGACATTTGTAAAATTTTATCTTAGCTTTCTAATGAATTAAATTACACTCAATTTAAAGTCCTATAACTTTTGTTATACCCTAAGAACACATCAAAGGTCAGATTTATGAAAATATTGCAAAATTTCTTGATTTAAGTACTTTTATACTATATTACGTATATTTATTTTGAATATGTCCATTTTGAATTGATTTTATTAAGTATAAAAAGGGAGAATGTGGTAATTTTCTTAAGTCATAAATTAAGTGATTTTGAAATAATAAGTGTTAATTATAGAATGTTTTTGGAAAAGGAATGGTGAATGAGAAATAAGCTTATTGTGCGAGAATGCATTTATTTAGGCTCTACTAGCATGATTGAAATGTGGTATGATGAAATGTATTGCGATATGTGAGCATGCTCAGGTTATCAGCCCGTTCTGTTTGGTGGAGCTATGATCATATGCTAGGGTTATCAGCTCTTATAAATAGGCAGACGCGCTTATTATTTGTGGTCGTGCTTGAACAGGCCACGGTGGTGCTTCCATAGGCCACGATTATGTGATTGGTACGTGGTGCTTCCATAAGCCATGGTGGCACTTCCACAAGCGACGATTGTGTGTTTGGTGGATGGCGCTTTCACAGGCCACGATCAAATCTGCTTACATTCATTCGGTATGGGTACGAGCCTTAAATAAAAAAAATGGGATTTTATTTCATCATAAAGAAATCAAAAATATATATATATATTGGTATTTGTGTTCTTATATTTATTTTGAGCTTGGTATAAATTTTCAAGGTGTGAATTTCTTTATAGTTTTCAAAATATAGGATTTTATTAGCAAGTTTTCAGTGGTTAATATATATTCTGGTTGAAGTATTTTCAAGATATATGTGATTTATCATTTGGCACTTTCATGGTTATTTTAATTTATAATTATTTAGCACTACTGAGTCTTCCACTTAGCGCGTTGATTTTTATCACGCGCAGATTATGAGCTGTGGGTGCTACGTGAAGACCAAAGAGACAACATCAGAGTAAAAGTGTAGTTTTTGGGTAGGATATGTAAAATAATGTAAATCATGGCATGTATAGACTTATAGTAATAATGTTGGAGTTGTAAATATTAAGAATGTAAATAATGACATTTGTAGATATTTAAATAATATTATTTAATTATATGAATGGTGAATATATGATGATATATATTTATTTATTGAATGGATAAAAATTTGATAAGAGGACTTGATCTTATATTTTTAGAAGTGCCTGTGACATTGTGTTGAATTGGAGTTTCAAGGTTTAGAGGAATTATATTGGAAGTGTATATATTTTCTTTGTGTGGCAAGTTAATTTTTAGGGGAAACTCTTGCGATATTTTAGTAGGAATTTCCTTAAACTTCATTTTTAAATTTTCAATTACTTGCCTCCTTATGAAAATCTAACCACTTCCAATATGTGATCTAGAGTTAGTAGCTGACATAAGATGGTGCTCCGGCACCGAATGTGGCATCCCACGTCTATTTCTCTGGGATCGGGTTACGGGTGTTACATGTTAACTACAGTATAGCCATGATATATTATATCCATAAGGGGGGTTATATGGACGTAGGGTGAATAAATACATATATGGTGGGAAACTATGTCCATAAGCAACATACTAATATTGATTGGAGTAAGAACTATGCTATTTAAACCGTGCTCATTCTGTCACCCGGTGTTATACCAATGGCCATATATATGGTTGGAATGCATTCGATATCACCATATATGTCTCACTCCTATACTAACATACCGCATGATTGCGAAAACCACTAACCACATCTATATCATAACCCCATGTATAGCATAATAAATCACTATCCCTTGTACATTTGTCCCCACAATGTATTTAATGTAATCTATAATGATTATATGGATTATCCTTATCCATTCTCTAATTTGACATCATGCATAAGTGGCATATGTGATTTATCATACTAACAGCCAATTCGACCATTATGGATAGGTAATCTACCATATATTACATCATATCCTATGTTTATATACTTCAATGGTGATTGAGTACGATTAATATCATAAAATATTGAACAGGAGCGGGGTAGATTCAAGCTGGTATAAGTGATCCTATATTAGATGTCATAGGAATAGCCTTGGCCATAAAATGGTATGGGAAGTTGTTAACTATAGTGTAGCCATGATATATTATATCCACGTGAGGGGTTATATGGACTAGGGGTGAATAAATACATATATGGTGGGAAACTATGTCCATGAGCAACATACTAATTTTGATTGGAGTAAAAATTATACTATATATACCTTGTTCATTCTGTCACCTAGTGTCATAACAATGGGTATATATATGGTAGGAATGAATTTGATGTCACCATATATGTCTCACTCCTGTACCAAAGTACCACATGATTGAGGAAAACACTAAGCACACATATATCATACCCCCATGTATAGCATAATATATCACTATCCCGTGTACCTTTGTCCCCACAATGTATTTAATATAATCTATAAAGATTATATGGATTATCCTTATCCACTTTCTAATTTGACATCATACATAAGTGTCATTGATCATTTATCATACTAATAGCCAATTAGACTATTATGGATAGGTAATCTACCATATACTACATCATATCCTATGTTTATAGACTTCTATGGTGATTGAGTACAATTAATACCATCTAATATCAAACAGGAGTGGGTTAGTCTTAAGATGGGATCAGTGATCCTATATTAGATGTCATTGTAATAGCTTTGGCCATAGAAAGTTATGGCAAGTTGTTAACTGTAGTGTCACCAAGATACATTATATCCATGTGGGGGGTTATATGGACTAGGGGTGAATAAATATATATATATGGTGGGAAACTAAAATATAATGTGTCCGAGCAACATACTAATTTTGATTGGGGTAAGAACTATGCTGTATATACCATACCGATTCTGTCACCCTGTGTCATACCAATGGGCATATATATGGTTCAAATGAATTTGATATCACTGTATATGTTTCACTCCCGTACTAATGTACCACATGATTGAGGAAAACACTAACTGCATGTATATCATACCCCCATGTATAGCATAAAATCTCATCATCCCGCGTACCTTTGTCCCCACAATGTATTTAATATAATCTATAAAGATTATATAGATTATCCTTATCCACTCCATCATTTGACACTGTACAAAAGTGGCATATGTCATTTATCATACTAATAGCCAATTAGACTGCTATGGATAGGTAATCTACCATATAATACATCATAACCTATGTTTATAGATTTCTATGGTGATTAAGTATGATTAATACCATATAATATCGGACAAGAGTGGGGTAGAGTTAAACTGGATGACTGGTCCTATATTAGATGTCATTGTAATAGCCTTGGCCATAAAATGGTATCGTAAGTTGTTAACTGCAGTGCAGCCGTGATACTTTATTGATTGGGGGGTTATATGGACTTGGGGTGAATAAAGGCATATATAGTGGGGAACTATGTCTATGAGCAACGTACTAATTTTGATTGGGGTAAATATTATGCTATATATACCTTCTTGATTCTGTCACCTTGTGTCACACCAATGGACATATGTATGCTTGGAATGAATTTGATATCACCATATATGCCTCACTCCTGTACTAACATACGACATGATTGAGAAAAACACTAACCACACGTATATCACACCCCCATGTGTAGCATAATATTTCACTATCTCATGTACCTTTGTCCCACAATGTACTTAATGTAATATTTAATGATTATTTGAATTATCCTTATCCACTCACTAATTTGACATCATACATAAGTGACCTTGGCCACAGAATGGCATCGCAAGTTGTTAACTGTAGGGTACCCATGACACATTATATCCACGTGGGGGTTATATGGACTTGGGGAGGATAAAAACATATACGGTAGGAAACTAGCAATATAATGTGAATGAGCAACATACTAATTTTGATTGGGGTAAGAACTATGCTATATAAACCTTGCTGATTTTGTCACCCTGTGTCATACCAATGGACATATATATGGTTGGAATGAATTTTATATCACCATATATATCTCACTCCTGTACTAATATACCACATGATTAAGGAAAACACTAACCACACGTATATCATACCCCCATATATATGATAATGTATCATTGTCCCGTGTTCCTTTGTCCCCACAATGTATTTATTATAATCTATAATGATTATATGGATTAGCCTTATCCACATACTAATTTGACATCATACATAAGTGCCATATGTCATTTATCATACTAATAGCCAATTAGACTGATATGGATAGGTAATCTACCATAACTACATCATATCCTATGTTTATCGACTTCTATGGTGATTGAGCATGACTAACACCATATAATATCGAAAAGGGGTGGGCTGGTGTTACGTTGGGATCAGTGATCTTATATTAGATATCATTGTAATAGCCTTGGCCATAGAATGGCATGGCATGTTGTTAACTACAGTGTAGCATTATATCCACGTGGGGGGTTTTGTGGACTTAAGGTGAATAAATACATATATGGTGGGAAACTAGTAATATAATGTCCATGAGCAACATACTAATTTTGATTGGGGTAAAAGAACTATGCTATGTATGCCTTTTTGATTCTATCACCCTATGTCACAACAATGGGCATATATATGGTTGGAATGAATTTGATATCACCATATATGTCTCACTTTTGTACTAACGTACCATATAATTGAGGAAAACACTAACCACACATATATCATACCCCCATGTATAACATAATATATCACTATCATGTGTTCCTTTGTCTCCACAATGTATTTAATGTAATCTATAATGACTACATGTATTATCCTTATCCACTCACTAATTTGAAATCATACATAAGGGGCATATGTCATTTATCATACTAATAGCCAATTAGAGTATTATGCATAGGTAATCTACCGTATACTACATCATATCCTATGTTTACACACATCTATGGTGATTGAGTATGATTAATGCCATATAATATCAAACAGGAGTGGGGTAGAGTTACGCTAGGATCAGTGATCCTATATCAAATGTCATTGCAATAGCCTTAGTGATAGAATGGTATGGCAAGTTGTTAACTACAATGTAGCCACAACACATTATATGCACGTGGGGGTTTATATGTACTTGGGGCGAATAAATACATATATGGTGGGAAACTATGTCCATCAGCAACATACTAATTTTGATTGGGGTAAGAACTATGCTATATATACCTTGCTTATTCTGTCACCTTGTGTCATACCAATGGGAATATCTATGGTTGGAATGAGTTTGATATCACCGTATATGTCTCACTCCTGCACTAACGTACCACATGATTGAGGAAAACACTAACCACACGTATATCATACCCTCATGTATAACATAATATATCACTATCCCGTGTACCTTTGTCCCCACAATGTATTTAATGTAATCTATAATGACTACATGGATTATCCTTATGCACTCACTAATTTGACATCATACAGAAGTGGCATATGTGATTTATCATACTAATAGCCAATTAGACTATTATAGATAGGTAATCTACCGTATACCACATCATATCCTAGGTTTATATACTTCTATGGTGATTAAGTATGATTAGTACCATAAAATATCAGACAGGAGTGGGGTAGAGTTAAGTTGGGATCAGTGATCCTATATTAGATGTCATTATAATAGCCTTGGCCATATAATGGTATGGCAAGTTGTTAACTGCAGTGTAGCCATGATACATTATAATAGTCTAATTTTTCGGTGTCGTTAATTGTTATTTACCGGTCTGTGATAGTACCATCGATCCGGGACTTAGTATTGTTTCTGTCCGAAAAAATTACTACATGTGTCTAATTTTCCGATTAATATTTTTCAAGCATGTGTGCATGATTTAGATTGGTAGAAAATGTTTCATGAATATTTTTGGAGAAATGCGGCAACTAATGGATATTATTTTTAGTGTAGTATATTAAGGAATAAATGATGGATTATTTTTGGGGGAATTAATTTAATTAAATTGTGGAGCTAGATAATATTTGGAAATGAGTTGTTTGAGTAATATTTAGAGCCATTGGATGAGATTACCTAAGACTTGATCATGGCCCTTCATTTGGCATAAACTTAAGAAGCAAAATTTGACTTTTCAACTAAAAAGCTACACATTCTCTTTCTTCTTCCTCCATCTGCATGCCAGACTCTCTTCTTCTTCTTCTTCCTCCATTTTCTTTCATTTTCTACCTCAAAATCTCACCAAATTACTTAGTTTAAGCTTTGAATTAGCAAGAAAACATTAAAACCCAAGCTTAGGAGAAAGAAATTGAAGCTTTAAGTGGAAGAATTTGAGTTTCAACCAATAGCAAGTAGTGAATTTCAATTTCTAAGGATTTAGTTAAGGAATTCATTATATTTACATGCTATATTATGCATTAAATCATGCTCTTTCCATTGCTTATGATTAATTTTGGGTTTAACGGGATTTTCTTCTACTTTGAAGAAATTGGTGAACCCTCTTCAAGAGGCAAAGAGAAGGCTAAGGAGTAGAGTTTTTAAGCTTGTTTAAGCTTGGAAAAGAGGTTAGTGCAACAATATTCTAATTCCCCTTTCATTTTCTTAAGTTTTAAATCTTAGGCCATTGATGAATTTTGATGTTAAAGGGGTACTTAAGGTGGACTGGAAGTCATTTTCGACCTTTTATAATTTTCATTTGCTTCTAACTTCTTCATGAAACTTGTAGCTCTATTTCTCAGCTTTCCATAACATCCTCTTATTTTCAATTCCAATACTTGTAGCTCAACTTATGATTTAAACACCAAAATTGGTTCTGTTATGGTGTCTCACATGTAAATCCGAATTGATTGTCCATTTTGGACACTAAAATGGTAGGATAATATCTTCTATTCCTCATAAAATTTTTAGTTCTACTACTTAGCTTTCTAAATCATCCTCTTGTGTCTAATTTGAATACATATAGCTCAACTTATGATCTTTATACCAAATTGGTTGTGATGAATCGTGTTTGGATTGTTTGTCTATGTTCTTGGGTTTCATTCACCCTCTTAGAAAATGATCTAGACTATGGTCCCTTCACAACATTTGTAGCATTTTATCTTATCTTTCTAATGAATTAAGTTTCACTCAATTTGAAGTCCTGTAACTTCAGTTATATCCTAAGAACATAGTAAAGGTCAAGTTTATGAAAATGCTAAAAATTCTTGATTTAAGTACTTTTATGCTATATTAAGTATAGTTGTTTTTTATGTTCAAATGAATTTGTTAAGTACGAGAAAAATGAGAACATGGTGGTTTTATAAGCTGTAAGTTAAGTGATTTTAATATAATGATAATTTAGGTGCTAAAGTGTTTTGAGTAAAGAATTGTGAATCATTAATATGATTATTTGTGAAAGAAAGATTGATTTTTGGGCTCTACTATACATGATTGAAATATAGTAAAATGAGATTGATATTGATATATGAGCATGCTAGGGTTATCAGCTTATTATTTATGGTAGTGTTTGCACAGGCCACAATTATTATATGTGGTAGTGCTTGCACAGGCCACAGTTATGTGATATCTGGTGGCAATTTCACGGGCCACGATTAAATATATCTGGTTACATTTCTTTTTTGTACGTGTACAAGCCCCTAACAAGAATAAAATTTTATTTTATTATGAGGAAATCGATGATATATTATATTTGTGATATTTACTTATTTTTATTGGAATATGGAATGCTCTTTAAAGATGAATTTCGTGTTGATTTACAAAATAATTGATTTAATCGGCATGCTTTCAACATTTAATAAATATATATTTCTATTTGACTATTTAAAATATTTTCGGGATTTACTATATGGCCATTTGTGTTATTTTTAATCATTGGTTATTTAGCACCACTAAGTCTTCCACTCAACGCGTTGATTTTTATCACGCGCTAGTTGTGAGCTGTGGGTGCTACGCGAAGATCGAAGAGGTAGCATCAGAATAGAAGTATTAATTTTTGATAGGATATGTCTATTAATGTGAACTATGACATATATAATATTTTTGTGAGAAGTATTGGAGTTGTAAATATTAAGAATGTAAATAATAAGATTTGTGAATATTTAAGTAATAATATTTGATTATGTGTTTGGCGTATGAATGGTGAAATATATATATATTTTTGGAATGAATGGTGAATTATCATGATAAGATGACTTGATCTTATATATTTTAAAAGTGTGGCGCGACTTGGTATAATAATTTAAAGTTGAGGTTTGGAGGTTAATATTGGAAGTGTATTTGTTTTTCATATGTGGCAAGTCGACCCATAGGGGAAACTCTTGCAAAATTTTAGTAGGAATTTCCTTAAACTTTGTTTTAAAAAAAATATTACTTGCCCCTATGAAAACTTAACAACTTCTAATATGTCGTTTAGATTATTCAGTAGAATAGGACGGTGCTCCGGCACTGAATGTGACATCTGCCGTCTAGTTCTCCGAGATTGGGCGATAGGTGTTACATACATTATATCCATGTCGAGGGTTATATAGACTTGGGGTGAATAAATACATATATGGTGGGGAACTATGTCCATGAGCAACATACTAATTTTGATTGGGGTAAGAACTATACTATATATAACTTGCTAATTCTGTCACCCTATGTCATACCAATGGGCATATATATGGTTGGAATGAATTTAATATCAACATATATGTCTCACTCCTAGATTAACGTACCACATGATTAGGGAAAACAATAACCACATGTATATCAAACCCCCACGTATAGCATAATATATCAATATCCTGTGTTTCTTTGTCCCCACAATGTATTTAATGTAATCTATAAATACTATATGGATTATCTTTATCCACTCACTAATTTTACATCATACATAGGTGGCATATGTCATTTATCATACTAATAGCCAATTAGACTATCATGGATAGGTAGTCTACCATATACTACATCATATCGTATGTTTATATACTTCTATGGTGATTGAGTAGGATTAATACCATAAAATATCAGACAAGAGCGGGGTAGGGTAAAGCTGGGATCAATGATACTATAATAGATGTCATTGCAATAGCCTTGGCCATAGAATTATATGGCAAGTTGTTAACTGCAGTGTAGCCATGATACATTATATCGACGTGGGGGGTTATATGGACTTGGGGTGAATAAAAACATATAAGGTGGAAAACTATGCCCATGAGCAATATACTAATTTCGATAGGCGTAAAAACTATGCTATATATACCTTGTTGATTCTATCACCCTGTGTCATACCAATGGGCATACATATGGTTGGAATGAATTCATATGACCATATATGTCTCACTCCTGTAGTAACGTACCACATGATTGAGGAAAACACTAACCACACCTATATCATACACCATGTATGGATTGTCCTTATCCACTCACTAATTTGACATCATACATAAGTGGCATATGTCATTTATCATACTAAGTGCTAATTAGACTATTATGGATAGGTAATCTACCATATACTACATCATATCCTATGTTTATAGATTTGTATAGTGATTGAGTATGATTAATACCACATAATATCAGACAGGAGTGGGGTAGAGTTAAGCTAGGATCAGGGATCCTATGATAGATGTGATTGTAGAAGCCTTGGCTGTAGAATGGTC
Source organism: Jatropha podagrica (assembly GCA_947857235.1). Lineage (NCBI taxonomy): Eukaryota > Viridiplantae > Streptophyta > Magnoliopsida > Malpighiales > Euphorbiaceae > Jatropha > Jatropha podagrica. The sequence goes on along the minus strand of CANUEP010083318.1, from coordinate 2,738 downwards.
TGGCAAGTTGTTACCTGCAGTGTCGCCATGATACAGTATATCCACGTGGGGGAATATATGGACTTAGGGTGAATAAATACATATATGGTGGGAAATTATGTCCATGAGCAACATACTACTTTTCATTGGATTAAGAACTTTGCTATATATACATTGCTGATTATGTCACCCTGTGTCATACCAATGGGCATATATATGGTTGGAATGAATTTGATATCACCATATATGTCTCATTCCTATACTAACGTACCACATGATTGACGAAAACATTAACCACACGTATATCATACCTCCATGCATAGCATTATATATCACTATCCCATCAACCTTTATCCCCATAATGTATTTAATGTAATCTATAACGATTATATGGATTATCCATATCCCCTCACTAATTTGACATCATACATAAGTAGCATATATCATTTATCATACTAATAACCAATTAGACTATTATGGATAGGTAATCTACAGTATACTACATCATATCCTATGTTTATATACTTCTATGGTGATTGAGTATGATTAATACTATATAATATTGGACAAGAGGGGGGTAGAATTAAGCTAGGATCAGTGATGTTGTGCCAAATGTCATTCCAATAGCCTTGGCAATAGAATGGTATGGCAAGTTATTAACTGTAGTGTAGCCACGATACATTATATCTATGTGGGTGGTTATATGGAGTTGGGGTGAATAAATACTTATATGGTGGGAAACCAGTAATATAATGTCCATGAGCAACATACTCATTTTGCTAGGGTAAGAACTATGCAATATATACCTCGCTTATTCTGTTACACTCTGTCATACCAATGGGCATATATATGGTTAGAATGAATTTGATATCACCATATATGTCTCACTCTTGTACTAACGGACCATATGATTGAGGAAGACACTAACCATACGTATATCATACCCTCGTGTGTAGCATAATATATCACTATCCCATGTAACTTTATCCCTACAATGTATGTAATGTAATCTATAATGATAATATGGATTATCGTTACCCACTCACTAATTTCACATCATACACAAGTTGCGGCGAATAAATACATATATGGTGGGAAACTATGCCTAAGAGCAACATACTAATTCTCATTGGAGTAAGAACTTTGCTATATATACGTTGCTGATTATGTCACCCAGTGTCATACTAATGCGGATATATATGGTTGGAATGAATTTGATATCACCATATATGGCTCACTCATACACTAACGTACCACATGATTGACGAAAACACTAACCACAAGTATATCATACCCCCATGCATAACATAATATATCACTATCCCGTCTACCTTTATCCCCACAATGTGTTTAATGTAATCTATAATGATTATATGGATTATCCTTATCCCCTCACTAATTTGACATCATACATTTGTGGCATATGTCATTTATCATACTAACAGCCAATTAGACAATTATGGATAAGTAATGTACCATATACTACATCATATCCTACGTTTATAGACTTCTATTGTGATTGAGTATGATTAATACCATATAAAATCGGACAGGAGGGGTTTAGAGTTAAGCTGGGATCAGCGATCCTATATTAGATGCCATTATTATAGCCTTGGACATAGAATCGTATGGCAAGTTGTTAACTACAGTGTTGCCATGATACATAATATCTACAAGGGGGATTATATGGATTTAGGGTGAAAAAATACATATATGGGGGAAACTAGTAATATAATGTCCATGAGCAACATACTCATTTTGATTGGGGTAAGAACTATGTTATATATACCTTGTTGATTCTATTGCCCTCTGTCATACTAATGGGCATATATATGGTCGGAATGAATTTCATATCACCATATATGTCTTACTCCTGTACTAACATACCACATGATTAATGAAGACACTAATCACACGTATATCACAACCCCATGTATTGCATAATATATCATTGTCTCGTGTACCTTTATCCCCACAATGTATTTAATGTTATCTATAATGATTATATGGATTATCCTTATCCACTCACTAATTTGACATCGTACATAAGTGGCATATGTCATTTATCATACTAACAGCCAATTCGACTATTATGGATAGGTAATCTACCACATACAACATTGTGAATACTCAAATTTTGAGGCTCAAAAGGCCAGTTTTGAGAATTCTCCGGAACGAGAAAAACTAGAAGGTCTGTCGGCCGCAGCGGTGGCAGCCGCTATCGCCGGCGGCGACAGCCGCCAGCGACAGCGGCTGCGGTCGTCCTTGAATACTCAATTTTTTAGGCTCAAAAAGCCTATTTTCCCGGACTGCAAACAGCCCGGCCGGACCGAAGGCCATTTTGGAAATTCGCCGAAAGTATGCCAAAATGGTACTTGAAACGTCCGAAAAATTATGAGGATCGTAGAACTGGTCCCGGAATATTGTTTGGAGGCTCGGAACTCCCAAAAAAGCCTCCGGAAGTGGAAAAGAGAGAGAGGGCGGAACGCACCCGCCCCAGCTAGGGCGGCTGCGCCCGCCCAGCAGGGCGGTCGGACCCGCCCTGGCAGGGCGGTCACGCCCGCCCTGGCCGGCGGTCATCCCGCCCAAACCGGGAGTGATCCCGCCCAATCAGGGCGGTCACGCCCGCCCTGGAAGGGCGGAACCGCCCGCCCTGCTGGCAGTCGCGCCCGCCCTCGAGTCCATTTTCGCCTATAAAATCAAGCCCCAGGCTCCGTTTTCAGGTACAGTCTGTGTTGACGGACATTCCCTTTCTCCCT
>CANUEP010083317.1:0-30218 GCA_947857235.1 Jatropha podagrica | reverse complement strand
TTACTTGTTTGGGCATTTTTGGTTTTATTTTCTTTATTTGGGGTTGGGCCCCCCCCCCCCCCCCCCCCCCCGTATTTGTTAGGAGAAACTTTTGGGTGGAATGTCATCGACACAAAGGAGTGAGAGCATAAATTCTTTCTTCGATGGATACATTCACTCTATGAGCACATTGAAGCAGTTTGTCAACCAATATGAGGTGGCTATGATGGAAAAAATTGAGAAAGAGAGTCAAGCGACTTTGCTTCTATGAACACAGTAATTCTAACTAAGAGCCTATACAAGATAGAGAAACAGTTCCAAACGACCTGCACGTATAGAATTTACATTCAAGTTTGGTAGGAAATCCTAAAAATGATGTATTGAAAATTGTCTCTCCAGAAGAAGATGGGGAATGTCCATCTATACAGTGTACATTGCAAGGCATTTTGTAACACCCTCTGCCTGATTCCGGAGAAACAGATGATGGATTCCACATTCGGCGCCGGAACACCATCTTATATCACTTACTAACTTTAGATTACATATTAGAAGTGATTAGATCTTCATAAAGAGGCAAGTAATTAAAAATTTGAAAATAAAATTTAAGGAAATTTCTACAAAAATTTTGCAAGAATTTTTCTTAAAAATTAACTTGCCACACAAAAAAAATATACACACTTCCAATATAATTTCTCTAAATCCCAAAACTCCAGTTCAATATGATATGTCACAAGCACTTCTAAAAGGTTGCATTAATTTACTTAAATTCTACCATGCTAATACACTATTCATTCCAAGAATAACAATATTAACATTCATAGACAAAAAATATAATACGATAAATTACTTAATCAATCACCGATTTCATTAAATATTATTTCAATACTTACAACCCCAATACTGTTTACAATAAGTCTATACATGCCATAATTCACATTTTAGTACATGGCCTACCCAAAATCTATACTTCTATTTTAATGCTGTTCCTTCGGTCTTTGAGTAGCCCCCACTGCACACAACCTGCGCGTGACAAAAATTAACGTGCTAAGTGGAAGACTCAGTGGTGCTAAATAATATCACATAGAATAGCAAGAAATGCTAAATAATAATCTCAAATATTTTTAAAAGATACTCAAATCGAAATATATGTATTAAACATTGAAAATATGCCCAATAAATCAAATATTTCGAAAACCATAAGAAATTCACTTTTAAAAAACATTTCATAATCCACTGAAATAAGAAAGATATCACAAGTGCAAATATCTCCCCGATTTCTTTATAATGAAATAAACTTCCATTCTTAATTAAGGGCTAGTACACATACAAAAAAGAAATATAACCAAATACATTTAATTGTGGCCCATGAAACCGCCACCCCATATCTCATAACCGTGGCCTGTGAAACCGCCACCACATATCACATAATCGTGGCCTGTGCAAGCACTACCACAAATAATAAGCGCATCTGCCTATTTATAAGGACTGATAACCCTAACATATGATCATAGCTTTCATATAACAAAATAGGCTGATAACCCGAGCATGCTCATATATCAATATCAATCTCATTTTACCATATTTCAATCATGTATAGTAGAGCCCAAAATCAAATCATTCCTTCACGAAAATCATATTACTTATTCACCATTCTTAATAAGAGAAAACACTTTATCACTTAATACTCATTATTTCAAAATTACTTAACTTACAACTTACAAAACCAACACATTCTCCTTTTTCTCATGCTTAACAAATTCAATTGAACATATTCAAAACAAGTATACTTAATATGATATCAAATACTTAAATCAAGCTTTAAAAGAAATGAAAATCAAGCCTTACCTACTAAAGAGGTTTGACCTCTTTATACCAACAAAGGAGGAAAAAAGCTTCCTCCATCAAAAACTATAATTACTAACTCAAAACCATTAAATTTATCACTTGAAACACTTAACCATAAAACTCATTGATGATTTCAAAACCTTCTTTAAGTCATGAAAATTGCTAAAATATTAGAATTCAAATTTGAGCTTTAAACCATCCTCAAATTACTTATCGACAAACACATTTAGGTTAAAATAAAGCTTAAAAATCAAAGGAACATAAAGGCCCTTCACCTTACCAAGGTTCGGTCATTCTTCAAAATCAAAGGGAAATTAGTTCTCTTCAAAATAACCACACTCATTTAAATGAATTCCATTTCAAAACTCATTTACAATCAAAGAAAATCGAAAGCAAGGACAAAAATCAAAACCCTTCCTCTAAGGAGGGTTCAACCAAAAGAAGGCGGAAGGGAAGGGAGTGCTCTCCCTCTCTTACAAGCATTCCATTATGCTTATTAAGCATGAATAATCATATTAAAACAATCACAATACATCTCCTCAACTCAATTCACACAATTTCTTAAAAACCATTCAAAATCTAAAAATTACAAACTTAAAGAATTTGAAAGAGAAATGAAAGTATTATTGCACTAACCTTTAAATGAAGCTTTAAGAATTTGCTGATGGCTATTTATTAATAAAAACAAACCGTCCGTCGATAACTTGTCGGGGAGAAAAAAATAGTAACGCACAATAATTTACAAAAATATCTGATTCGGGTCTAATTTAAATTAATTCGGTCCGATAAAAAAATTGGTTTGATAAATTTTAGGGCGAACCAAAATAGTTTTTGATCCTGATAATATTATGTGGCGTAATATTATTGGCTAATAATTTAACGATTAGATTTAAATGGGAATTATTTTGAAATAAAAATTTTGGGGTATTACACATGCAGTGCCACAGCCGTGGCACCTACTGGAAACTCAATCGGGCTGAATTTTGATTATTCAGCCCGTGTAAATCTGAGACATGGGCGTGGCCTTTGCATGGGCTGTATGGAAATACTAGAAGGACTCATATCAAGCATTGCTCAAGCCCAACCTGATAAAAGAAGACTCCTAAACAGAAAAGGAATCCAATTCAAATCAGTTTCCTACTCAGATTCGAAGACACCCTATGAAGTCTATATAAAGAGAGATCACAACACCATATGGGAGAGATTGATTCATTCATCAAGTCGATTATCATTGAATTCTAGATCTTAACTCTATTCTTTTATTAGTTTTTCTCTCTTTGTAAGAATTCAAGAAATCAAGTTGTGTAAAGAATCAAGAGAGCCGTCTACGCTATTTTTTGACTATTTTTTATCTCTAAACTCTTAATCTCATTTTTATTTTCATTAATTCTTATTATTTATGGAATTATTTTTAGATTTTTTTGAGTTTTATTTAATTACTATGTCGAACTAAACTCCCATACTAGGGAATTGATGTAGCTTAACTTCTACCCCAATTTATGATATTAGATTTGTTTTTCTTTGTTCAAGTTATAATTTAATATTGAACTTCATGCCTCCTGGTAGATTTTATCCCCTGAATTGATTTATTTCATTAATCACTATCGAAAGGAGGGTTTTTGAATAAGAAAAGGGTAATAAATTACATGGGAATAATAACTTGATGCGGAAACTATATGGTTTGACTCATGGGGGTTTTTCATAATTTAATGACCTTAAGTTATGAATCCTTAAACAAATTATAAAACTTAATGATTTAATTCATGTTTGGTTGCACTATTGGGAAATAGGCAATTAATGGGATTAAAATAGCTAACAATACATCGGGAGAGCTTGTTAGTGACTTCAGGGTTGTTTTCCCTACTTGAACAATTAAAATTGATTAAGAAAGTAATAAAATAAATTGGGTAGAGTTAAGTGAAGTCAATATCCCTAGTAGCTTTTAACCCTTGATTTATTTTCATCAATTAATCTTATTTGAATTCCTTTCTACTATTTTATTTTATTTTACTTACTTTTACAAATATCCCCTTTTATTATCGTTTAAATAACAATAGATTAAAATAATTTTGGTACTTGGTATACAATTTTCGTGAGACGATACTCTACTCATTTTTTATTACTTGTTGCGATTTTGTGCACTTGTGAAAATTGCGGTCAAGTTTTTGGCGCCGTTGCCGGGGATTGGCGTTATCAATATCAATACTAATTAATCTATTATTAATTTAGACATTTATTTTTCTATTATTTTAATTTTTTTAAAGTTTCTCTCAGGTGTTTATGCAAAGACGTTCTCAAAGTAGTGAATCTTTAGTTTTTTATCCAGAAATTGAAAGGACTTATTGAAGGAACAACGCAGCAAAAAGAAATCGTGAGTGTGAACAACGAAGGCAATCAACCATAGTTGGATTAGGAAACGAGATTCATAACTTAATGGAGCAAGAGGAACAAGGGATATTGTAATGGTCAACATGGAACTGGGGAATGCATGCTGGATAATGTGAACCCTCAAACTTTAGAGCAAGTCAATTACGTGAAGAATCAAGGAAGGAAGAAGTACCCATATTCAAATTCTTATCACAACAAGTTGAGAAATCACCCTAATGTTTCGTATGGGAATCCAAACAATGCCTTGAATCCACCACCAGGCTTCCCTCCACAAGAGAAAAAGGTACATGATGATCTCCTTACTGCTCTTTCTAAATCTCATATGGAGTTTATGAATGAAACTAGGGAAAATCACAAAATCCAACAAGCGGCGATTAGGAATTTGGAAATTCAGTTTTGACAGTTTGAACGCATGATGGCCTAAAGACCTCAAGGTATGTTACCTAGTAACATTGAGAAAAATCCTAAAGAACAGGTACATGCTATTACCTTGAGGAGCGAAAAAGAGTTGGAGGATCCCCCGAAAAAGGAAGAAGGAAAGAAAGAGAAGAAGGACATTCCTATTGTTGATCTTGAGGAGAAAGAGGAGGCAAAACTGTATGTTCCATCTATTCCTTTTCCTTAAAGACTCAAGCAATCCAAAGATGATAAAAGCTTCCTCAAATTTCTTGATGTGTTAAAAAAACTTCAAATAAATATTCCTTTTGCTGAAGCTCTTGCTCAAATGCCCAGTTATGCAAAATTTTTAAGGGGATTTTGAGCAAGAAAAGGAAGATTGCTGATTAAGAAACAGTAATGTTAACGGAGGAGTGTAGTGCAATCATTCAAAATAAATTGCCCCCTAAGTTAAAGGATCCAGAGAGTTTTTCTATCCCTTGTAATATTGAAAATCTTGATTTTGATAAAGCTTTAGCTGATTTAGGTGCAAGTATTAATCTTATGTCTTATGAAGTTTTTAAAAAGCTGGGGATGGGAGAGCTGAAACCAACAAGGATGTCCCTATAATTAGCGGATTGTTCGATCAAATATCCAAGGGGAATTGTGGAGGACGTACTCGTCAAGATAGGTAAGTTTATTTTTCCTGTTGATTTTATTATTCTTGACATTGATGAAGATAGAGAAGGATCCCTTATTCTTGGAAGACCTTTTCTTGCAACTGCGCGAGCTTTGATTGATGTTCAGATGGTAAGTTAACTCTAAGGGTAGGTCAAGATGAAATTGTTTTTGATGTTCTAAAATCTTGCAAACTTCTTATGGATTCTGGTGATTGTTTTAGAATTGATGTTGTGGATAATTGTGTGGAGGACACTTTACATGCTAAAAATATTGATAACATTGATAAACAAAACATCACAAGAGTGAACCTCCAAAGCAAGAACTAAAACAGCTTCCTTCGCATCTGAAATATGCTTTCTTAGGTGATAATAATTCCTTTCCTATTATTATTTCTTCACACTTGTCAATTGATCAAGAGGAAAGGTTGTTGCAGGTTTTAAGGAAGCATAAAAAAGCCTTAGGATGGTCGATTTCAGATTTGAAGGGAATAAATCCAAGTGTGTGCATGAATAAATTTTGATTAAGGATGACTACAAACCTACAATTGAGCACCAAAGGAGATTGAATCCGAACATGAAGTAGTCAAAGACGAAATCATTGAACATTTGGATGCAGAAATTATTTATCCAATTTCATATTGTAGTTGGGTAAGCCATGTGCAAGTTGTTCCCAAGAAAGGAGGTATGACAGTTATCTCTAATAATAACAATGAATTGATTCCTACTAGAACTGTCACAGGTTGGCGTGTGTGTATTGATTATCGTAAATTAAATAAAGCAACACATAAAGCCCACTTTCCTTTACCCTTCATTGATCAAATGCTTGAGACACTTGTAGGATTTCCTTACTACTGCTTTCTAGATGGTTATTTAGGATATTTTCAATTTCCCATAGCCCCGAGGATTAAGAAAATACCACTTTCACTTGCCCTTATGGTACTTTTGCATATAGGAGAATGCCTTTTGGATTATGCAATGCACCTGCGACTTTTCAAAGGTGTATGATGTCCATATTTTCTTATATGGTTGAGAAATTCATTGAGGTTTTTATGGATGATTTTTCTGTGTTTGAGTCTTCTTTTGATTCTTGACTTCATAACATTTCTCTTGTAATGCAGCGATGTGAGGACATTAATCTTGTTTTGAATTGGGAAAAATGTCATATTATGGTTAGTGAAGGTATTGTTTTAGGGCACCGAATTTTTGAAAAGGGAATTGAGGTAGATAAAGCAAAGATTGAAGCGATTGAAAAGCTACCACCTCCAAATTCAGTTAAAGGAGTTAGAAGTTTTCTTGGACACGCTAGATTTTACAGGAGATTTATCAAGAACTTATCAAAAATCACTAAACCTCTTTGTAATTTATTAGTTAGAGATGTTGATTTTGATTTTAATGAAGAGTGTTTAAATGCTTTTGACAGGTTAAAAAAGGAACTAATTTTAGCTCCTATAATTACCGCACCTGACTGGAGTTTACCATTTGAGCTTATGTGTGATGCTAGTGATCATGCTGCAGGAGCCGTACTTGGGCAAAGGAAGGAGAAGAAGTTGCATGTCATCTATTATGCTATTCGAACCTTAAATAATGCACAACTCAACTATGCCACTACTGAAAAGGAGCTCCTGGCTATCATTTTTACATTTGATAAATTTAGAGCATACTTGATAGGAGCTAAAACAATAGTCTATATTGATCATTCAGCTATTAAATATTTGCTTGAAAAGAAAGATTCAAAACCTAGACTGATTCATTGGGTTCTTCTTTTGCAGGAATTTGATTTGGAGATTCGTGACAAGAAAGGAACTGAGAACCTTGCTGATCATCTTTCCAGACTTGAGTTGGGGAAGGAAGAAAAAGAAGAGGCTCAAACTCCATGGTATGCTGATATAGTGAATTTCCTTGCTTGTAAAATTCTCCCTCCTTATCTTTCTTACCAGCAAAAGAAAAATCTTTTCCATGATTTTAAATTCTATTATTGGGAGGACCCTTTCTTGTTTAAATATTGTAATGACCAAATGTTTAAAAAGTGTGTGCTGGAGGAAGAGATGGAAAGTGTGCTCAAACATTGTCATACTTTTGAATGTGTAGGACATTTTGGAGGAAATAAAATAGCGGCACGAGTACTAGAAAATGGTTTTTATTAGCCTAACTTATTTAAATATGCTTTTAACTTTTTTCATCTTTGTGATCGTTGCCAAAGATTAGGTAATATCTCCAATTGACATGAGATGCCATTGAACAATATTCTTGAAGTGGAGATCTTTGATGTTTGGGGACTGGATTTCATAGGACCATTCCCATCTTCCTATTCCAATCAATACATCTTGGTGGCGGTGGATTACGTGTCTAAATGGGTGGAAGCCATTGCCTTACCTAACAATGATGTCAAGAGCGTGATGAACTTCATCAAGAAATACATCTTTCGCGCCATGGTACCCCTAGAGCAATTATCACGGATGGAGGTAAGCATTTTTGTAATAAGTATCTTGATTCTCTCCTTGCAAAATATGGCGTTAATCATCGTGTAGGTACTCCTTACCATCAATAAACAAGTGGACAAGTTGAAGTAACTAATAGAGAAATCAAAAAGATTCTTGAGACTACAGTTGGTCAATCGAGGAAGGATTGGTCCAAGAAACTTGATGATGCACTTTGGGCCTATAGAACTGCATTCAAAACACTAATCGGGATGTCTCCATATCGAATGGTTTATGGTAAGGCTTGTCATCTACCCGTTGAGTTGGAACATAAAGTGTATTGGGTGATACAATTCTTGAATTTCAACACTAAGGAGGTAGGGCAAAAGAGAGCACTTCAATTGAACATGATGGATGAAATGAGGATGCATGCTTATGAGAGTACCAGGATTTACAAGGACCGAACCAAGAAGGGGCATGACACGCACATTATTTTGTGGGGTCTAAGAGTCAGACAAAAGGTATTACCCTATAACTCTAGACTTGTCTTTTCCAAGTAAACTGTGCTCACGATGGTCCGGACACTTCATCATAAAAGAAATTTTTCCATATGGAGCGGTTGAGATTATTGATGGAGATCGAAGCTTCAACGTTAATGTTCAAAGATTGAAGGTTTACCGGCATGAAGATTTCATTCCAGTCAAAACCGCAATGAGCCTCACTTGAAAGAAAGGGAGTAATGAGTCGAGCTTAACGACACTAAACAAAAGCGCTTGTGGGAGACGATCCATATTTTATTTTGGTTTTGAATAAAATTTTCTTTTTCTTAATATATTTTTTCGTAGCATTGATTTATTTTTCGAGTAATTTTGTGATCTAACTCAATTACCCAAGCTTAAAAATGTTCATTTTTGCATTTTTAGGTACTTAGGGACTGAAGTCAGGGAGATCCACAGGCTGGCAATGTAAAATGCCACACCTGTGGCTCAAAAACACCAAATTGAGCTAGAGAGGCAGTGGACTCCATGGCCATGGCACCACTAGGCCATACCCGTGGTACAGGAACGACGTTTAACTGACCACAGATCAAAAATACCAAAACATTCAGAACACTCCATGGGCAGGGCGTGGCATATGCCATGCCCATGGAGTGCTCAGCAGGTAAAAAGAGAAAAAAAAAATCTTTTTTGGCAGATCAGTCCATAGGCGGGGCGTGGCGCCGTGGCCTGTCTAGCTCAAAACGCTAGTTGGGAGGCAGGGCACTGCACGGGCACATGCCATGCCCGTGGTGTGCCCAGCACAACCCAAAAGTGCCACAAGCATGTCACGGTCATGACTCCAAAAGCCACGCCCGTGGCATCATGCAGCAGCACGCTTAAAAGGTATGTTCTCTACATCTTTTCAACCCTAACTTCTAATTTTTCTTCTTCCTCTCAACTCTTTCTCTCTAGAAACCACCATAGCCACTTTCTCTCTCTAAAAAACCTCTGTAACCACCATCATTCTCTCTTTTCTTCTCCTCTTTTCTCTTCTTCTTCACCAAATTTGTTACCTATGGCACCCAAAAGACAAAGAACCTCCTCTTCTTCAAGATCACAATCAAATGCTCTGGTTCCTGTGCAAAATCTACCAAGAGGAAGAAGAGCAACCACCACACCACCACCGAAGAATCAACCACCATCATTCCCACTCCCCAACCCGAAAGCAATTGAAAGATACAATATTCTTGTCTCGAAGCCTATGATTCCAAACAAATTTATTGATGAGCATGCTTTGAGTTTAGTGGGTTTAAGGGATGCAAGTGCTTGAGCCATTACAAAGGATTAGGTGGGGTAGTTTTATCACTATGAAGGATTATGTGTATGAACCTTTAACTCTTGAATTTTTAAGGACATATGCCTCATACATTTATCCTGTCGTAGAAACTGTAAAGTCAAAAATAGCCTTTCACCTTAATGGTAGGATACATGAACTAACCATTGATGAACTTAGTCATACTTGTGGTTTTCCTACTGAGGATGCTAGTCGTTGTGTGCCCTCAAATTTTGGTGAAAATGATGCATGGGAACGACTTACGGTTTTACATGGGTACAACTCTAAAGGTGCCAAAGCTTCCAATCTTAGAAACTCGGCCTACCGTTACATTCATCTCGTGCAGCTATATGTGAGCAAGAGGTTGAAAAGATAATCAATTTGCAAGGAATAGCAAATCAAATATTTCAACTGCTAATGTTCCTGTTCGAATTGATGTCCCTGCAGGACCATCTACTAGTGCTATTGCTAATGAGTCTAATACACGCCAGAAGTGGGGTAGACCATTGGGTTCTAAAGACAAAAATCCTAGAAAGAAGAAAATATTAAATGATCCTAGTAGCACTATTGAAGAATCACATGAAATGGATCAAGATATTATTGTTCATGAAAATATTCCTGAAGAAAATCATTTACATGAATATCAAGACAATGAGGAAAAATCAATAAGTTTCCTTAGTAAGGTAGGGAATCTAAATTAAGTGACAACAGTAATTGATTATGTTTTTGCTTACAATGTTGCACTTGATGTTATGAAAGATAGTGAAGCTTTTAAGCCTCAATCTATTAAAGAATGTCAACAAAGACATGATTGGCCATAATGGAAAGAAGCAATTCAATATGAATTAAATTCACTTGCTAAACGTGAAGTTTTTGGACTAGTAGTCCAGACACCAAAGGGTATGAAACCGATCAGATACAAATGGGTCTTTGTACGATAGCGAAATGAGCATAATGAAATTACAATATATAAAGCACGCCTTGTGGCACAAGGATTTTCACAAAGTCCCGGTATTGATTATGAGGAAACATATTCTCCTGTTATGGATGCAATTACTTTTCGGTATCTTATCAATTTAATAGTGCATGAAACACTTGAAATGAATTTAATGGATGTGTTTACAGCCTATCTATATGGCTCACTAGATAATGACATCTATATGAAAATCCCTGAAGGATTTAAAATGTCTGAAGCATATAAGTCAAATTCCAAAAAACTATATTCAATCAAATTATAAAGATCCTTATATGGATTAAAACAATCTTGGCGTATGTGGTACAACCGCCTTAGTACATATCTGATAAAAGAAGGTTATATAAATGACTCAATTTGTCCATGTATTTTTATCAAAAGATCAACATCTGAATTTGTTATTATTGCTGTATATATTGATGATATAAATCTCATTGGAACTCCAGTAGAGCTCCAAAATGCGGTTAAGTATTTAAAGAAAGAATTTGAAATGAAAGACCTGGGAAAGACAAAATTTTGTCTTGGTTTACAAATTGAGCATTTACCAAAAGGAATCTTAATTCATCAATCTGCTTATACAGAAAAGATTTTAAAACGATTTTGCATGGATAAAGCTCAACCATTAAGCAGTCCCATGATTGTTCAATCACTTGATGTAAATAAAGATCCATTTCGACCTCTAGAAAAGGGTGAGAAACTTCTTGGTCCTGAAGTACCATATCTAAGTGCAATTGGTGCACTTATGTATCTTGCCAATACTATGAGACCAGATATAGCATTTTTCGTTAATTTACTTGCAAGATACAGTTCTACTCCAACTCGGAGGCATTAGAATGGGATCAAGCATATCTTGAGATATTTAAAAGGGACAATTGATATCGGTCTATTTTATTTCAATGAATCTAGTCCATATTTAATTGCTTATGCAGATGCAGGATATTTATCTGATCCACACAAAGCAAGATCCCAAATAGGGTATTTATTTATTTATGGAGGTACAACTATATCATGGCGATCTACAAAGCAATCTATAACTGTCACTTCCTCCAATCATGCAGAAATAATAGATATTCACGAAGCAAGTCGATAATGCGTTTGGTTGAGATCTATGATTCATTTGATTTGAGAAAAATGTGGTTTATCTCACAAAAATATACCTACAGTGTTATATGAAGATAATGCAGCTTGCATAGCCTAGTTAAAAGGAGGATTCATAAAGGGAGACAGAACCAAACATATATTACCAAAGTTCTTTTTCACATATGATCTTCAGAAGAATGGTGATATTAATGTACAATAGATTCGTTCAAGTGAAAATATGGCAAATTTATTTACCAAGTCCCTACCGACTTCAGCATTCAAGAAAATGGTATACAAGATTGGTATGCATCAGCTTAATGTTCTAAAAGCAAACGATCATCAGGGAGAGAAAATAAATTTTTAAGACAAAGAATATTATACTCTTTTTCCTTCACTAGGATTTTTTTTCTACTAGGTTTTTCCTAGTAAGGTTTTAACGAGGCATATTCTTTTGTGTAATGGACATTCAAGGGGAAGTGTTATAAAACTATGTAATATAATGAATGTCCATAAGTTTATATTAAATATTATTTATTTATCCAAAATTCATTTCTTTTAGAATAAAGAGTTATGTCCTTTAGGATAAGGGTTATATCTTTTATTGTAAGGTTGTGTCTCTTAGAGATGATTTTTGGTACCCTATAAATAAGTCCTTAATCCTATTGATTTTGTAACTAAGATTATAATAAAATCACTTCTCTCTACTCTCTCTTCTTCTATCTATTATATTATTATATATATTTTATTTCTTATATTTCATAATAATGACAAATTTTTTTCTCTTCCTCTTCCACTGTGATCTCCTTCACAATTTTGCTAATGGATTTCTTCTTAAGCACTGAAATGTGTCTAAGATCAATTTCAAAGAGAGCTTTCATCATTTACTTGATTCATCACAAGGAGAAATATAAGCCAAAGATAATCAATTTGTAGAAGAAAAAGAAATTGCTAAAGTTATAAGCCATCAAGTTTTATTGATTTGATGTATAGTTCTTGAATATCGAAAAGGAGTGAAGTTGAATATATATTTTAATGAATATGAGCTCATGATATACTCATATGTACTAAATAAATTCTGATCGACAATGAAAATACAAATTATTTATCTAATCCATAATTTTTTTATTTGTGTAAGAAGTCATAATTCATGAATTAAACTAACCTATCTGGTTGAAATTAATAATTTAATATATTCAAAATACGTATAGTCTATTTGTACATAAGAAGCCTCATAATGTTGTATGAAAATAATGTTACATGCATACATTCCCTAAAAGAATAACACATTAGCTAAAATAAGACAAGTGTAGTTTTGTCCAAAGTTTTAAATGATAAGCTACAAAGAAACGGTAATATTAATGTTCAACATATTCATGTGAGTACAATTTTGTTGATTTGCTTATTGGAGCACTTTCTACTACAAGCTTTGAGTTTAGATACATAAATCCATAAATTTAAGTGATATCTTTATAAGATGTGTTAAAAATTCAATCTAGAAAAATCTAGATATTAAAAACCAAACTAGAAAAATCTAGGCCTAATCAAAGTATCTAGATAACCTTTTTAAGAGTGTAGAAATATCTACGTGTTCTAGAAATATTTAGGTGTTAGAGACAAACCTAGAGAAATCTATATTTACTTAAAATATCTAGATAATATGTTGAATTATCTAGATAAATAAAGAAAAATCTAGAAAATTAAAAAAAAAGATTATTGTAACTGACTAATACAAGTCGGTGAAGAAGCCTATAAAAGGCTAGGATGTGTGAGTGTTGTGAGCAACGAGCAAAAACCAAAGCACAAACACAATACTCTTTGTAAAAGTTCTCCTTATTCCTTAATAAAATTATCTATTCAGTTTAGTCCACATATTATTTCATCTTCTTCAATTACATCCAAATATAACCAACACCTCAAATTATTTACCCCATCTCCCTAAAAAATCAAGTTGGTATCAGAGCCTAGTTCGATTAAATACTGGGCATAATCAAACTTTCTACTATCCAGATATTACCTTACCCAAATAACTTTCATACCATAATATTATCACTATGGCCTCTTCCTCCACTACTAAATTGCTACCAATATTTTTTAAAAAAATTATGATTATTGGGCCATTAGAATGAAAACATATTTTATTTCCCAAGAATTATGGGAAATTGTGGAAGAAAGAGTAACAAGGCCAAACAGTTCAACTCCAAATGAAGAAGAGCAAAAGAGGCTAAAAGAAGCTAAGAAGAAAGATGTAGATGCTTTGTATTATATACAAATGGCATTGGCGGAATCAATTTTTCTAAGAATTGTTGGAGCTAAGTCTGCTAAAGAAGCAAGGGAAATGTTGAAGAAGGAGTTTCAAGGTAGCATTAAGGTATGCATTGCTAAACTCCAAATTCTACGAAGAGATTTTGAAAATCTAAAAATGAAGGATTATGAGACCATCAATGAGTATTATTCTAGAGTAAAAGAAATAGTAAATCAATTAACAACATATGGAGAAGATATTTTCAATGAAAAGGTGGTTGATAAAATATTAGCCACTGTTATTGAAAAATTTGATCCACTAGTAACGACTATTGAGGAATTCAAGGATTTAATCACCTTATCTGTAACTGAGTTAGTTGGATCCTTAGAAGCTTATGAGCAAAGATTGAGAAGGCGTGATCAAGATTCCGTTGAAAGCGCTTTTCAATCTAAACTAAATATAAGGTCTCAGAAATCTAAATTTGGAGGTAAAAGACTTAAAGAGTTTTCTAGAAGTAAAGAAAATAAAAGGAGTAAACAAAATCAAAGCAAAGGTAAATATTCGCCATGCTCAATATGTAAAAGAACAAATCATCTTGAGAAAGATTGTTTCTTTAGAGAAAGCAATCAATGTCGACATTGTAAAACATATGGTCACATGGAGAAAGACTGCCGACTCAAGTAAAGATATCAAGCTAACTATTCTGAAGGAAAAGACCAAGAAGATCATATTTTTTTATGCATGCCATTCAACCAAAGAACAAAAGGAAGAAAAGAAAGTGAAGCCTGGTACTTAGATAGCGGGTGCAGCAATCATATGACTCCTAATGAGGAAGCCTTTCACAAGCCAGACAAGACCTTTAAATCAAAAGTGTGACTAGGCAATGGACATCTTTTCGACATCAAAGGCATCGGCACTCTTGCAATTAGTATAAGAAAAGGTACGCAATTTATAAGAGAAGTTCTTTATGTACCAGATTTAAAAACAAATCTACTCTATATAGGTCAAATGATGGAGAAAGGCTATGAACTCAACTTCAAAGGAGACACGTGCACCATATATGATAATAAAAATAAAAATTTGGCGATTGGGAAAGTAAAAATTCAATAACAAATAAGCTTTCCCATTCACTGCAAAAAATTGAGACAGTTATGGTGGCACAAGAAGATCAATCATGGTTATGGCATCGAAGATTTGGTCAATTCAACTTTCAAGAACT
This sequence comes from Jatropha podagrica, assembly GCA_947857235.1. Lineage (NCBI taxonomy): Eukaryota > Viridiplantae > Streptophyta > Magnoliopsida > Malpighiales > Euphorbiaceae > Jatropha > Jatropha podagrica. The sequence continues at coordinate 15,208 of CANUEP010083317.1, read as the reverse complement.
GAAGATCCTTCATAAATTAAAGATGGTGAAAGACTTGCCAGCAATTTAAGTTACTAATCAAGTATGCGAGGGATGTCTTTTGGGCAAGCAACACAGGAAACCATTTCCAAGAGGAGGTTCATGGAGAGCAAAAGAAGTCTTAGAGTTGATTCATATTGATATTTGCGAACCAATGAAGACACCATCTATTGGTCAACACAGGTATTTCATCCTTTTCATTAATAACTACACAAGAATGACTTAGGTCTACTTCATGCTAGAAAGGTCTGAAGTTTTTAATATCTTTAAGAGATTCAAGAATTTCGTTGAAAATCAAAGTGGGAAGAACATTAAAGTAATAAGAAGTGATCGAGGCAAAGGGTATATGTCAAAAGAGTTCGAGAAGTTCTATGAAGACGAAGGCATCGATCAACAACTTACTGTTGGATATGCGCCCGAACAGAATGGTGTATCTGAAAGAAAAAATAGAACAGTTATGGAGATGGCACGATCAATGCTTGAAGAAAAATGTATGCCAAAATCATTTTAGGCAGAAGCAGTCTACACAGTAGTCTATCTACTTAATCGATGTCCGACAAGGGCGGTACAAAACAAGACTCCTATAGAAGCATGGAGTGGAAGGAAGCCATCAGCTCAACACTTAAGAGTTTTTGGATGCATTTGCTATATTCGCATACCAAAAGAAAAGACAGAAAAAGGAATTTTTCTCGACTATAGTACACAATCAAAAGGTTATTGAGTTTATAACCAAAGAACAAAGAAATTAATCGTAAGTTGAGACACTGAATTTGATGAAGATGGAACTTGGAATTGGGAAGAAAATAAAGTCGAGAAGCAAATCATGGTTCCAAAGATTTCAAGATTAAAGGAACGCCAAGAAGAAGAACAAGGTACTTCATCACAACAATCACCAAGAGATGAGTCATCTCCAACAAGCATAGAAGAAGCTTCATCTCCTAAACCACCATTAACAAGTGCAAGAAAAAATGGGGAACAAGATGAACAAGAAGCAGAGCAACAGTTAAGAAGGTCCACAAGAATGCAAAAACCAATCTGAAGTATGTAAATACTGCTAAACAGGTACAAGAAACTTATTAGTGCAATTTCATCACTATAGAGCCAATAAGCTTTGATGAAGCAATATAATAAAAAGAATGGATTAATGCAATGGAAGAAGAAATCAAGATGATAGAAAAGAATCAAACATGGGAGCTAGTACACAAGCCAAATGACAAAGATGTTATTGGACTCAAATGGGTTTATAGGATCAAATATAATGAAGATGGTTCAATTAACAAATACAAGGTAAGACTAGTGGCAAAAGGATATTCTCAACAACTAGGAATAGATTATACAGAGACGTTCTCACATGTGGTACGCATGGAGACAATCAAAGTTGTACTTGCTTTAGGCGCTCAACTCAAACTTCAAGTCTACCAACTCGATGTCAAGTCTGCATTTCTTAATGGAAAAATTGAAGAAGTCTACGTGGAACAACCTCAAGGCTATATTGTTCAAGGACAAGAAGACAAGGTCTACAAGCTTAAGAAAGCATTGTATGGTCTAAAGCAAGTACCTCGAGTTTGGAATCACAATATTGACAAGTACTTGGTTAATAACGGCTTCATCAAAAGTCCTAACAAACCATCATTATACATCAAGTTAAAAAATCAAAAGGATATTTTAATTTTATGCCTTTATGTGGATGATTTGATATATACAAGTACAAGTACTAAGATGATGGAGGAGTTCAAAAGGTCTATGATGGAAGAGTATGCGATGACAAATCTTGGCCTTATGAAGTACTTCCTTAGAATTCAAGTAAAGCAAGAGCAAGGTAAGATATTTATGTGTCAAGAAAAATTTGCAAAAGATCTACTTAAGAAATATAAAATGGAAGATTGCAAGCCACTAGCAACTCCGATGGGACAAAATACAAAGAATGATAATGAAGAAAGAGTAAGTGAGACAACTTTTCGAAGTCTAGTGGGGTCGCTAATATATCTGACCAATACAAGACTTGATATAGTATATGCAGTCAGCATTGTCTCAAGATACATGAGTCAACCAAGAAATGCGCATTTTATTGCTGGAAAAAGAATACTCGCTACATAAAAGGAACAAAGAATTTTGGAATTCTCTACCAATTTGAAGAAAATTCAAGTCTCATTGGCTATACCGATAGCGATTGGGCTGGAAACATCGACGATGGAAAAAGTACGAGTGGATATGTATTCTTTTTTGGAACAAAAATTATTTCATGGTCATCAAGAAAGCAAAAGACTATGGCATTATCTTCAGCTGAAGCTAAATATATTACTGCTACAAGTGCTGCATGTGAAGCAGTTTGGTTAAGAAGAATTCTATAAGATTTACAAGAAGACATCAAAGTCCCAACAACAATCTATTATGATAACATGTCAACTATTGCAATGACAAAGAATCCTGTCTTTCACAATAGAACAAAGCACATTGAATTACGACATCACTTCATTCGGGACCATGTTGACAAAGGAGAAATCTCAATGCAATTCTGCAAGACCGATGAGCAAGTCGCGGATATTTTTACTAAGGCGGTCTCAACTGAGAAGTTTATTTACTTTCGAGAGCTACTCGGAGTTAAAGATTTTTCTAACTTGAGGAGGAGTGTTAAAAATTCAATCTAGAAAAATCTAGATATTAAAAACCAAACTAGAAAAATCTAGGCCTAATCAAAGTATCTAGATAACCTTTTTAAGAGTGTAGAAATACCTAGGTGTTCTAGAAATATCTAGGTGTTAGAGACAAACCTAGAGAAATCTAGATTTACTTAAAATATCTAGATATATGTTGAATTATCTAGATAAATAAAGAAAAATCTAGAAAATTAAAAAAAAATATATTATTGTAACCGACTAATACAAGTCGGTGAAGAAGTCTATAAAAGGCTATAATGTGTGAGTGTTGTGAGCAACGAGCAAAAACTAAAGCATAAACACAATACTCTTTGTAAAAGTTCTCCTTAGTACTTAATAAAATTATCTATTCAGTTTAGTCACATACTATTTCATCTTCTTCAATTACATTTAAATATAACCAACACTTCAAATTATTTACCCCATCTCCCTAAAAAATCAAGTAGACAAGTAAATACATGTTGCTTTTTTTTTCCCTTTAACCAAGATTTTTTCCCACCACATTTTCCGGGTAAAGACTTTTAATAAGGCAGCTTATATTGTGTCTTAAAATATTGTGTACTTTTTTCTTCCACTGGATTTTCCACCACGTATTTGGTTTTTCTTAATAAAATTTTAAGGAAATACATTATTAATGAACATCTAAAGAGGAGTGTTGCAAAGAATTTATTTATGTAGATATCTATAACTCCCAAAATTTATTATAAAATTCAATATCATAAGTTTCTGCAGCTCCTAAGATACTTAAATGCATAGTTGTGAATTCTAATTTATCCTACTTATGTTTTTGTATCTTCCAAATGTATATATATTATCAAGAGCTTACAAATAGAGACATTTTGTATAAATGAAATCGAATTCTCTCTAAAATTTTCTTTACCGTCTCTTCTTAATTTTCTTTCCATATTATTATTTTAAAAATATTTTTCATATTAATCTTTTAGTTTTATAACGATTTATATTTATATAAAATTTGAATACTATTCAAAAAAAAATAAGTAAAAAATTTAATTTATTAATTTAATCATTACATGTGTATATATATTTTCAGATGTACATACATTACCGGCAGCGTCATACGAGTAAATTAATAATAACAATTGGTCCGCAGTTCAAATCCATAGCCCCGCCCCTCCGCAAACTTCAGAAAACTGGCATATGCCACAAGTCAAAACTTTCACAATTTTCGTCCTTTTGATGCTAACCCTTGTACAATGTTATTAAACATTACAATGAGGAAAATAAAAAATAAAAAAAAATAAAAATAAACAGAAAAGAAAAGGAAGCCGCTTGCCAATTTGACATTGTTTACAATTTCGAAGCTGCCAAGTTCAGAGTCCCAGAAGGCTTTCCACATGGCACCACATGTGATTCATTTTACGCAGGCAGGCTCCCGACGAAGACATTAACAAAACCAGCAAAGTCAGAATAATAAAAATTACAAATATGAGTCTGTAACTGGAAAAACCGAGCACACATCTCGGTGGCTCCTGTGAGCTTGGTAATTTAGTTTTCTTTTTCTGTGAAGCGTACTTGCCGATGTTGCCTTCAGGTGCCTCAGCTATTGGCGTTAACTTAATTCTTCTGTTTGCTGTCCCTTGGTGGGGAATCGACTGCAAAGGAAGTGCACGTGAAACAACTAATTCCATAGGCTGTTGTTGAGCCTGTGTCGGAATCTCAGGCTTATTGGGAAGCGCTGGAAGGAGCTCAGGAGTGACAGCAAACGAAGTTTCGTCTAGTTTAACTATATCATCATTTAATATATCAGCATAGAAGTCTTCTTCATTGACAGAATCCTGGAATTTAAGAACATGAATTAGTATTTTATTTAGGTTGGAACCCATCAAGTCATGTCAACATTTAGAAATTGAATTCAGATTTGACAATTAGCAGGTTGTCCCTCCGGGAAACTTTAGAATTATATAGATTTCCAAAACCAAGACTATTAAGTTGAATAGCTACTTTAAATGAAATAAATAAATAAAATAGAACGTAGGCAAATAAGAAAACCTCCGGTTGTTGGCTGGAAGATTCTGCCAGAGGAGTTTCACTAGAATGTTTCTGTTCCGATTCAGATGCTGAATCAAATTGCTCAACAGAATGAGAATCATGACTGCTACTATATTTCCTCGAGGACTCAGCCACTTTATCCCCTTCAGATGTGCCTGGTTGATCCATACCAGCTTCAGAAATTGATAAATGCCTCATATTTAGAGAATTTCGGTTAGAACTGTCATTTGGACGAAAATCAATGTTTCTCCGAAGGCGGCAAACAACAAGAGAGTCCTGCAGCAGTTCAAAGGACAAACCAACTACATACTTCAGTTCAAAGTATATAACCATAGAACTAGGGGTGTTCATCAAACAGCCTAAACCACCCAAACCGATCCAAAACTGTTTTAAAAGATTGATGGTTTGGTTTGATTTTATCAAATTCAAAAATCAAGTTTTTCGGTTCAGTTATGGTTTTAACCTCAAAACCACCCAGACCGAACCAAACTATTTATATATATGTTTGAACTTTTAAATTCAATTCAATTTTTTTAAATGAAAATTTCCTTTGTATTGATCAATTTATATTGGATAGTAAATTATGAGATTAGTTTATATTGAATAATAAATTGAAAATACTTTCTTATTAATTAGATAAATTATATAATTATGTTATAAAATATTCAAAATATTAAAGATTCATGTAAAATTATATTAATATATACGTACAAACTATATGTGAGTAAAACTATGCTTTTTTTTTTATTTTTAGTAATAGATGTAATTAAATCAAAATTTAAATTCTATATTTGTATATTGCTTAATTATTATCGTACTGAATATAATATTTTTCATATTATACCAAAAACAATACATATTCAAAAATTAATTTAAAAATTTTAATAGCTATTGAAAAACATGCATATGTTATGGCATAATTTTTATGAATTTACTTTTCATATTTTGTATAATATTAATTGTTTTTTTCTTATTAACTAAATAAATGAGGATGTTTAATTTCTTCTTGTCAAACCACCTAAACCGCTAAACTAGACCAAATAAAACCGCCGCTAAAGGTTTGGATTGGTTTGAGATTTTTGATAGTTTGATTTGATTTTAATTTTTCTTAAACCGCCACTTTAGATTTGATTCAATTATTATGTTCAAACCGAACCAAACTGACCCAAAAATAGCCCTACATAGAACTAAACAAAATATAAAGCCTTGCTGAAAATATATAGCTAGAACCAAAAAGAAAAGAAAATTAAATATCAAAAATGGTACCAACCACCTGCCAACCATCATAGGCCTGGTTATCTGTGACATCAATATACCTAGCTTTCTGTTCAAGCTCAATAGTAATTCCACAAAATAATTCAATCAATACAGTCTTTATCTTAATTAGGGATTCAAATTCCATCACAACAATCATTCAAGGGATTTTGATGCAAGTTAGATGGTGTTTTCCAGACTTTATTCTCAATAAACCTAACTCCACCCAATGTATGTTCTCACCCATATACCAAACCAATTCAATTACAAACAGTTTTTGATTTAAGTAAGGGTATTTCTAACAATTCACCGGGAAAAATTAAAGATAAAATAAGTCTTTTTTAAATAACCCTTCATGTATTGACTTCATGCACAGGCACGTGAAGGTTGGATAAAATGTTTTTGCCATTTTATACTTTTTTTTTTCCCCAATGAAAGGTAATAAGTACCCTAGTTTGTATTAAAAACTGTTTTTGATTGTTTCAGTGTTTCAGTACACAGGAACACCAGATGGAGGCAAGGCAAGTCTTATCCCTCAATCAGTATTTCAATTATTCAAACAAGATGCACATCACATTCTGAAAAATCAACAAGAACATTCACGAGCTTGGAGCATTGGACCAGGAAATAAAATAATTGGCAGAAGAAAGGACCAACTACACAGATTCCTTGTCTTAGAGGAAATAAATAGGCTTTAATAAAGTCATTCGTAAATAAAGCTTAGTGGCAGAGTCATAATGGATCAAAGAGGAGCCGTAATTCTAAGGGCTCCCATCTAACACGTGTTATGAAGCACATTATGCTTCATATATGAGTGAGTTTCTTTAATCTATTTTTTATATATTATATCATTCAATGCTTCCAACAAGTAAAAACTAATCTCATCTAACATATAAATATGTGTCAAAATACCAAATTATTATATAAAATAATTCGCATTGTCAACAAAAATGTAATGAATAATATCTTAACAAAGTTCAGGTAATTGAAATCATTGCAAAAGAGGAAATAGTAATCTGAAATGCTCTCCAATATCAAAAAGAGCATTATTATGACAGAGCAGAACCAACTCGTTTATAATAGCAGAAATACCTGGGATTTTCCATGCATGCAATATTCATGCATAATCCATTCTGTCCTTTCACCTTTGGGTGCACGACCAATATGGAACACAAGAGTTCTCTTCGTACCAATTACATTAGACCCAGATTTAACATTCCGCTCTTTACCAGTGGCCTTCCAATAACCAAGTTCTGTTGCTCTCCTACTTTGTGATCCATTTGGATATTTTCTTCCACGGGCCGAAAAGAAGAACCATTCATTCTCTGAGTTGATCACAGATTTCCCTGGTTACAGAGAAAATTTGTTAGTTTATGTATTGTTCAACAATTCAAGAGGGTCTTCATTAACACCTAAACTACAATCAAATTTAAAATCCTTCTGTACTCCTGGTATATATATTGGCCAACTCATACTAATTTACTAGTCAAGAATCTGAGTCTTCATGAAACCAATTAAATAGTTTCTTTATTTTATGTCTGTTCCAATATATGTTCATTAAATAATTTTAAAATGCTAATTCTACCTTTAATATACTTGCTAGTTTCCTTTGTTCTACAACTTGTGAATTGAATCCTATTACCAAGCTTTCCTCTCTCTTTTCCATTCTTCCATAAAATCAAATTCAACTCAACTATAAATATTTATAACCATAATAATAATAATAATAATAATAATAAAAGCGAAGGTAGAATCATGTAGCTGAAACTTAATGGCAAAGAAATAAAATTTGAACGTTAGCAAAACAAATGCAATTTGACATCTAAACACATACAGCAAATGGACCATGTGAGTTATGGGAGAAAGGAAAGGCAAATAGCCAACTCCCTAATTTGGTTCTCATTGTCACTTACCTAAGCACTGTGACTTGACAATACTCAATTTGTATTAATCATCGTCTGATAGAGGTAACATATTAATCAAACACACAGCATAAAAAACATCGACAACAACGAGTCAGCGGAAGAAAATGATCAATAGATCGAGCAGTTCGGCCTATGAGCATTAACGAAGTCCAAAAAATGCAGAGCTCTCTTTTACTGTTTATTTTCAAAGAAAAAGATTGGTGAAGAGTAGGTATTCCTTCTTGGAAGGAAGATTACCAGTCTTGTATATAAACACGCTCCATTAATCCATAAATTTTACAGATGTTCAATTTGGTCGAAATTTAACTTTTATACCAATTTGAAACAAGAAAATCAAATTGAGGATCAACTTCCCTTTTTTGGAAAAAAATAAAATAAAATACTAAATGTCTACTTTAAAATAATAAAAAATGTAAATCAGAAACTAAAAATAAAAATGTGAAAATTGAAAAGTAGAAACAATTTTATGATCGGCTTCACATTTTTATTTTCCAGTTTTCTAAATGGAAATCTGACTTGAAACTCAGTTTTTCAGTTTTTTTATATTTTAGAAATATTTTCTACAAAATATAAGTAAACATCTCCTTAGTTTTTTTTCTCATTTTTAATGATTTCTTTTTTCGTTTTTTAAATTTTAAAATATTTTTTTTATTTAAAGGTAAAAACTTAATATTTAATATTCTTTTAAAAAGTAAATTAATTATTAATTATAAATTTAAAATTTAAAACTTTTGCCCTGATCCAGAAATTAATTTTGAACACATAATCACAATGGACATTTTAGTAAAAAAGTTCAAGGTCCGGGCATTTAGTCCAATCATGAAAAATACATACTGGCGATTCAAAATAATTGATTCTGACAGTGACTATAAAATAAGCGCGCATTACCCCAAAAATAAGCCGAGCCTTAAAAATAAATAATAATAAATTCACAGTATGGTTATCTTATTGTCAATTTGTATTCTATCAACGTGTCAGAAATCTATAGAGCCACGCTTACAACGCACGTTTTACGCGTGTCGGAACGAAATGAAACAGAACGAACAATGCAAAAAACGCATCGTTTGGAGTTGTATTCTGCATCGAAGAAAGTAAGACGAACCTGGTAAATCCCAGGGCTCAAATCTGCAAATTTCGACTTCGGAAATGACCTCGACGCATTTCTCAGCTCCTTCCATCTTCTTCTTGAGGTAATAGGAAATCAATTCCACGTCGGTCGGCGAAAACCGAAAACCTGGAAACATCGAAGACGCTTCTATGGACATCTGCGTCTCTTTCGAAACCCCAGCCATAGCTTGCGTTTGTTTGTTTCTCTGGAAAATATTTTGTTTTCTCCGTCGATTAGTATTGTTTTTCTTTTTCTATGAAGAAGAAAGAAAAGGAAAGATAGGCCGGGGAGAATTCTTTTCTTCGTGCTTCGGTTGCTTAAGATTAAGCAGTGGTGTAAGGGATTTGTTTTTCCGTTTGTTCTTTGTTTGTTGACTTGGAGTCAGCTTTGCCCTTTAATTTATGTAGAGGCTAGGGATTTTGATTCATCGGGTCCCGGATCATGCAGGTGACTGTCATCTTAGACTTGGACGGTTTGTACGGACCGTCACTTTCACGTGATACGTCTGTCTGTTGTTCAGTTACTCCGTTGTTTGGATTGTCATGTCATGATCTGGGCCTGTGGACTCTCTTTGCAATACATGATTTGGGCTTGGTTTAGACTTCAACATTGTTGAATTTATATTTTTATTAGTTTGTTTTATTAAAAAAAATTAAAAATTGTCATAAATGTTATAACAACCTAAATTTTTATTTTCAAAACTTATTTATTTAAAAAGTTTAAATATCAATTTTGAACCAATTACATTATATTTATTTTTACATCTAAAATAACAAAGCATTATTTTATGAATTTAGTAAATAAAATCCAATATAAACATATTTTAATTACCAAACCGAGCATTTAACCAACTAAACCCATAAAGAACCCTTGACCAAATTGAAAATCAAATTAGAATCCTGATTTGGATCAAATCGAATCTAAATCAAATCTAAACCATCGTAAAACCAATTAGAAAACTCTAGAAATTTAATAATTTTCAACTAATAATGTGGCTCCCTCTTTTAAGGAATTCTTTTTGCAGGTGTTATATTCGCAAAATATGGACAAAGTTGTTGAATTTGCTGTGATTGTTTGAAAAATTTGGTATGCAAGGAATAAATTTATTTGAGATTCTGTTTTGCTATTTGGACATGTAATGTGGAGGCCAGTGGTGGAGTTTCTTGTTGAGTGGCACACTACATAAGAGGTTTGGGCCCTTAATGGCATATATGGAAAACACGGTGACATCTCAATTGTTCACCAACGCTTTTTTTCTTCTGTTGGTCCTCGCAGTAGTGGAAGTAGAGTAGCGCAATGGAGGGATGAGGAGGCTATTGCACATCAATGACAAGCTTTTGTGGATGGTGCCATTTTTTCAAATTTACAAGTGTCTGGTTATGGTGTTTTAGTGGAGGATGCTTAAGGAATGTTTCAAATGGCTATTTCTGGCAGTTTTTCAAATATGGGTGAGGCTCGATTGGTTGAAGCTAAGGCATTGCGGCTGATCTTTCATAAGCGGAATCCACGTTATTTACTCAAATTTTTTATTCTGATTTCCACGTGGTTCTTGCTGTTTTACACACAACTAGTGATGATTTTTCTGAGTTTGGGATTGTGATTGATAATTATCGGTCTATTTTAAATCGATGTCCTTTAATTTCAATAGCTTGGCTAAGTAGAAGAGCAAACGTCGGGGCTCATACTCTTGCTAGAGGCTCTTATTATTTGCCTCATTTTTCTTTTCGGATGTCATCCCGAACTGTTTGCGGTGTTTTTATCCACGTGGTTAATATGATGCATATTTTCCTCTTAAAAAAATATAATTTTCAACATGTCCCTGATATTCCCTTCCTCTTTCCCGATCTACGCTATCCTTCCAATAACCTTAGCCTTAAACACCGACCACCCTACCCTCTTCTCATCAAGAATGCCAACCTCAGGCACTATTGTCTCCATTTTTGGCCACCTTCACGAACTTAAAAAAGAAAGAGATTTTTAGTTCTCCATCGTCGACTAAAAATCAATTCCTTCAACCCATTCTTGTGACTTGGTGAGTAATCCTTGACCTTCTCTTTCTAATATTGCGAAACAAACTTTAATGATATTAACTAATATTTTAATACATCATTCTTATTAGCTGCAATTAAATCAATAATACAAATAAATAACTTAAATGGAGTGTAGGGTATGTAGCTAAATGCACAAGTCAATTAACATAGAAAGTTTATTCTTTTTTATTAATTGATAAATCCCAATAACTATGAGACTTAGAAGGTGTAAATAAAAGCATCCTCATATATATATGTTATGGTAGTGGCGGAGCAGGTGGGAGTGTCCCCACAAGACTACATATACCTTTGAGTAGTGAAAGAACACCAGAAGATTGAGGGAACAAAATGGACCAGCAATTAGGATTGATTTCATTGATGACCTCGCAACAAGGCTTTCCAATAAGATTACTTTGGTTGGGATTAGTAATAGCTTGACTGATAGAACTGAGGCATCCTTGAACGCTAGTTAAAGAGGCAAAGCAAGTCGAAATGTTTGGAATTGGAGGCAATGGACTTTGGGCTAATCCATAGGGAATTGACACTGCAAGACATGAAAATATCAATCCAATTACAACAACTTGTGTTGATAATACTGCCATCGTTATTGATGTGCTTGTTGATGGAGAAAGATGGTGGTGAGGGGATTTTATAGTGCTCTAGGGGAGAAAAATTTTTCTTAGAAAATTTAATATTTTTATTTAATTTCACTTTTGATGTAAGATGATGAGTCAACTATACAGTGCTATGTTCTATTTATATTTCAGTAAACCTTTTTAAATTTTATTTCTTTTTATTGAAATAACTTATTTGTGAGAAAAATGTGTATCTTTCGAAAAATAATTTACTTTTTATTATTTGATTGTTTATAAAAAAATAAATTGAAAATTATTTTTATATTTGGACCATAGTAAACATAACATAAAAAGGTGAGAGAACAATAAAGTTGGTATATAATTAATAGATGGTAGGCATTATAAAATAACCTTGTAGAGTTTCTTTTCAAACTAAAAATTTCATTAAAAGAAAATTATGTATAGATATGAAATACAACATTTTTCTATATTTTCGTATAAGAAGTGTGAAAAATAAAAAAGTATAATCTTGATTTGAAGTATCCAATCAAATTGACAGGATACATGTGATATAAAAATCGGTTACTCTATTGATTGGTCATTCATAGTCACTCCATGATCTTTCTACAAGTCCGATCTAATTACTTTCAAAATTAAATTTATATTTTATTTAGTTTATATAATTTCTTACTTTATCCAATAGAATTTATATTTAATTAGAAGATTCTTAATGATATTTTTATCAATTCATAAACTTAATAGACTCATTTTTTGATAATCCTAATATTCTCCCTATCAATTTCCACTCAAATATATTGTCAATTATGTTGTTTTCTATATTTGATTGCAACGTTTATCCATTATCTTTTTAAAAAATTTAAAACTCTTCATTCAATATGTTGATTTTCTATATTTGGTTGCAACATTTATGGAAGGAAGAGTGTCACAATTTGATGGACAACCTGCTACATAAAGACAAAACATATTGCTTATGGTAAATATGACACAATTAATTGATATAGTTATCATTTCCTTCAAAGTTTTCAAGTGCATATTGATTTTTCTATATTTGATCGTAATGATTATATGACACAATTAACTAAAATTGTTATTATTTCCTTCAAAGTTGTCAAGTACATGTTTATTTTTCTATATTTGATTGCAATGTTTATCTATTATCTTATAAGAAATTTAATACTCTTCAATCAATATATTGAATTTCTAATTTGATTGTAACATTTATCAATTACTTCTATAAGAATATTAATATTCTTTAATGAGATTACAAATTAAAGAGGGATGAGGTGACGTTCAAAATCACATGTAATTCATATATGTTTTGATTGTTAGGTAAGGATTTCATTGACTTATTGGGATCATATTAGACACGCAATATGTCATTTTCATTGTAAAATTTGACACAAGTAGAAAATTACACATCTAAAGGCTGAATTTATAAAGTTCAATGATTATATATTAGAATTTTCTTATGAATTTTAATTTTTTTTTAACTTTATATTGGACACACACTAGACATGATCATGATCTTAAAATCGTTGGATTCGGTTTCAAAACCGTTGATTCCAGTTATAAGAAAAATATAACCAAATAGTGCTGTCATATTTTATCTATACCTTATATATTATATAATATAATTTCTTATTTTATCCAATAGAATGTAAATTTAAATAGAAAATTAATGAGACCAATCAAAATTAAATTATCTTTATTTTTCAACCAATCAAATTAAATGATATTTTTGTTAATTCATAAACTTAGTAAAGGCATGTTTGACAATCCCCATATTTTCCATTGATTCTCACTTTTATAAATACTAATTTCTTCAAATAGTGCTTTCAAAACGAGCTGTCCAACTGGCCCGCACAGGCTCCATCCTAAAACGGTTAGAACCAAAAAAGCTCATTAAAAGCCCAAACATGTCTGTTTTGAAAGTCCACCTTTTTTTTAATTTTACTACTTTTTTTTATTTTTATCAATTTTTTATATCCATTCAAAGAGCATTGATACAGAGAAAAGAGGAAAAACATCTTCAAGATTGAACCTATGATCACAAAAAGTTTATCCAATGTGATTTTCATTATGCTTATTTCTATTTTTATTTTAAAGTTCTATGATATGCATATGTATTGTTCTAATGTGGGGCCTCACAAACCTATCTGGCCTAGCCCAGTGGGCTTTGGTGAAAAATGGGACGGGCAAAAAATTACCGTTCTGAAAACAAATCTCAATTTTTTATCCATATTTGAAAAAATTACAAGCGATCACGGGCTATCAATGGATTTATGAAAAATATTGATAGCAAAGTATAATGAGAAAAATGGAATGAATATTTGATTAATCTATCTAATTCAACATTACATCACTCTTTAAATAGAAAAAAACAATCACAAACTTAAACATGACTCCTAAACATAAGCAACATCACTTGACCACTAAATTCACTAATAGCAGTAGCCTAAAGATTAGAGATTATATTATTATTGAATCCTAAATGAAAGGAACAATCAAATAAACTTAAACCAAATGAAAGCAACATTGCCAACATTCCCTCTCTTAAACTGAAACAGCTTTCAGTTTACTCTGCAAACTCCAAGCAGATCCCGTAGGTTTAGGAATGCATCTTACTTCAGGGGCTTAGTAAACACATCTGCAACCTACTCTTCACTTTTGCAGTAAACAAGATAAATTTTCTTATTTTTAGTGAGATCATGCAAGAAATGATACTTCACATCTATATGTTTACTTCGCCCATGCATAGCTGGATTCTTAAAAAGATTAATTGCTGAAGTATTATCACAGTAGATAGGTGTAGGACTGTCTTGCTTAAAATGAAGTTCTTCAAAGATGTTCTTCAACTAAATAACTTGACAGGCACATGATGCTGCAGCAACATATTCCGCTTCGGTGGTCGACAAAGTAACAATTGGTTGTTTTTTGGCAGACTAAGAAATAACTCCTGAACCTAGTATAAATACATATCCAGATGTGTTCTTTCTGTCTTCCAAATCTCCAACATAGTCACTTCTTGTGTAACCAAATTAAAATCCCACCTACCTCCTTTTTATAAAAAATTTCAAAATCACGGGTACCTTTCAAGTACCGTAGGATCCTCTTGGCAGCTTGTAAAAGCAATTCTGTTGAACACTCTGTGAACCCCTACCCCCCGGATGCATGGCATATGGCATGATGCGTATGCAAAAGGATAGAAATGCACGTGATGTGTGACAGTCGCCACCTGGTTTAATTATTTAAGGGTAAACTAGGAAAACCCTAAGTGACTCCAATTTTAATTAACCTAATTACTAGATTAATTACCCAATGGTTAAGGCATGGTATGCAAACCCGAGATGGATCCTGAGACTATGTCATGCTGATGAAACTAACCTATGAGTGGATGCTTTGCAGGGTGAATGATTGATTTTGACGATTACGACTTGTCGCTCGGGGTTAGATCCCAAACGTGCCTACATACTTCCGTTTGAATGGAAGATCAAAGTCAACGTAGTTCGGTACGCCTCTTTTAGAGGGCTTTGAATGGGATGCTTTATGCATGCAGTTTGACTTGCCGCTCGGGGTTAGATCCCAAACGTGCCTACGTACTTCCGTTGGA
>CANUEP010083285.1:0-12274 GCA_947857235.1 Jatropha podagrica | reverse complement strand
ACATAACATAATGCAATCAAAGCCGAGCGTGCTCAATAATCGGAATAAACTTCATCTTAGTACATTTCAACCATACATACTTGACCCAAAACAAATCATTTCCCTTACAAATAGTCTTATTTCTTATGCATAATTTCTTAGAAAAATAACTCTTAACTTAGTACTTATTATTTCAAAATTTCCTTAACTTACAACTTATGAAATTCAACAAAATCCACTCATGTTTCAAACAAAAACCTTACTTTCATAATGCCTCCATATACGTAGCTTAAAATACTTTAAGTTAACATTCAGAGAAAACAAACAAATGCCTTACCACCTTAGGGTGGTTCGGCCCCTTTAGGTCAACAAAGAGGAAGAAGTTTTCCTTTTCTCAAACCTTCTCATTTCAAATCAAATCACTTAATTAAGACATTAAAACCTTTACTAACACACATTTAGCCCTACAAATTCATTTTTACTCATTTGAAGCCTTCTTTAAATCTTGTAAAAATACTTAAACATTAGAATACAAGAAAAAGGTTTTAACCATTACTGATTTGCTTATTAATAAACTTATTTAAGTTGAAATCAAATATAGAAATTAAAAAGAACAAGGTGCCCTTCACCCACCATAGGTTTGGCCAACCTTGGAAATGAACAAGAACTGAAAATTCCATTCAAAACCTAAAAATTTGAAACTTGAAGAAAATGAAAGAGGAAGTGAATTATTATTGCACTAACCTTTAGAATAAGCTTTAAGAAGCTTGGAAAGCCTCAATTCTTGGCTTTCTCCTTCCCTTTAGTAGAGGGTTCTCCAACTTCTTCAAAGTATGAAAAATACCCATTAAAATAAAGAATTAACAAAAGAAATAGATGGAGCATGATTTAACGCATCAATTACATGTCCTAACCATGAATCCTACTTATTAATTCACAAAACTCAAAAATCACAACTTACTTGTTCTTGGTAGAGACTCAAATTCCTTAACTTAAAACTTCAAATTCTTACTACTAAGGTTGAGTCTTAGTGTTTTCTTACTATTTCAAGGCTTAAACTAGGTGATTTGGTGAAGTTTAAAGGTGGAGAAATGAGAGAAAATGGAAGAAAGAGGAGCAAGAAGTTGGCATGGAGAAGAGAGGAAGAAGATGAGTGAATAGTGTTGCTTTTAAGTAGAAAAGTCGAACTTGGCTTCTTAAGTTTATGTCTAATGGATAGCTATGATCAAGTCAAGGTATTCTCATACAATGGCTCTAAATATTCCTCAAATAATTCTTCTCTAATTATTATTTAACTCCACCAATTAATTAAATTAATTTTATGAAAATAATTCCTCAATTATTTCTTAACATACTATGCTAGAAAATACTATTCATTAAATGCCTTAATTCTCCACAAATATTCGTGAAATATTGTCTACCTACCTAAATCATGCAAACATGCTTCAAAAATATTAAATAGAATATTAGACATTCATAGTAATTTTTTCAGACTGAAATAATAACAAGTCCGGACCAGATGTTACTATTCATAGACTAGTAAATCACTATTCATATTTCCTAACTTTCATTGTTGTCTTATGGTTAAGTCCTTTCGTCCCAAATTGCACATTTTTGCTATTAGTTAAAGGGAAAAAAAAAGTCAAAGGAGTGATAATGAAAAAAAAAATACCAAAGTACCCTTCCACACACTTTGTAATAATATAAATGCATGCGCTATATAATTGCTTTACCTCTGATTGAAATTTATACTCCATCTCATAAAGAAGAGAGATGTTACAGTTTGATGGAAAAAAATGACTCTTTCTAGCAGTGGAGATAATGGCGAGGAATGCAAGTTTGTTAGCACAATTTGTAAATGTAAGAGAAATGCTGGCATTTGAATTTCAGAGACTAGCAAGAATAAGAACCGGTTATACTAATTATGTGAATAATGAATGTAGTTAAATTTTTGGATGGTGCAAGCTAGCTGAGGCAACTTCTAAGGCAAGCATTTGGGGTGTGATTATGGATTCCATCCGAGAGTAAGAGGGGTAAATGATTTTGAAGTTATGCTTTACAAAAACTTTGTTAGAGATGATTTGGAAGTTAAAGGGAAGTGTACACCATGAAAGATGATAACAAACAACTTACGGGAAAATTGGAAGGGATGGATGCAGTTGTAAGGCATATGAAGTTATTGAATGTGATATGCATATGTAGTATTTTTGTGCCTTTTGTTGTTTTATTGTGTTTGCTATTTAAGGAGGTTTTAGCTAACGGCGATACAAAGTTGTTGACCATGATTTTGGCACTAAGCTCTAAAAAATTCTACTACAGTTCCCAAGGCGCGAGAATTAGCTAGATTGGACATCATTTGGGACTCGAACGAACCTTCAAAAGTTTTAAAATCTTAAAACCAAAGGGTAGGGGCAAAAGGGTAATTTGACTCAGTCAGTGCTAAACTGCCCAGTGTCAGCACTGATTACCCCTATATTATTTTCGATGTTGCATGCATCAAAGGCCCTAATCGACACCGAATAAGAGCACTTCAGTGTTGATCAATAGGACCTTGGCATCAATTTTCCCTTGGCACATTGCTCCCTTGCCTATAAATATGGCACCCAGCCCTCCATTTCAAGCACCTCTTGTCGATTGATCGAAAGTTTCTCAAGCTCTACGACTCTCGTTCTCCCTTTTTGCGATTCTAAGGCAATATAGTCTGACCTTGCTCTTCTTTTTTAGTTGAGTTTAAGGCCCAACTTGGTACTCAAAAGTTGATCCTTTTGACTTTCACTCACACTTTTGTCTCCATTAAACAAAAGCAATTGGTTGATTAATTTACTATTAATTAATTTAATAATTAATTAATAGTTAGTTCATTAACATTAGTAAATATAAGACTGTAGTTCAAGTCCTCACGCCCTATGTTAGCTTATTTGGAGAGACACTCAACCTCTTTGGTCGATTAACCACCGTGGAGCTTCGATCCGATTGCATCACAAGCATACGGGTATAAATCTATAAACTTAAAACTTTATCAATTAAGCACGGTCCATCCGACACCCTATTAACTATAAAGCGCGGTCCATC
The DNA here is from genome assembly GCA_947857235.1 of Jatropha podagrica. Lineage (NCBI taxonomy): Eukaryota > Viridiplantae > Streptophyta > Magnoliopsida > Malpighiales > Euphorbiaceae > Jatropha > Jatropha podagrica. Next base: position 9,223 of record CANUEP010083285.1, on the reverse strand, counting down.
CAACACTTTGTACACTGAGCCCAGGGCGACACTATATTCAGTAATATGTGGGATGGAAGCAGTCCTCCCTATTGAAATTTAGATTATATCAGCCAAGGCTATGAGGGAAAGTCAATTGTCCAAAGTAGAATGGGCCTAGAACCATTACAACTAGTAAAATGCTATTGATGAGAAAAGGTTAGAGGCTGTAGATTCAGAGCTACCAATAGAGAATCGCTAGACACCTTAATAGAAGGATTCAGGATCGAAAACTTGAAGAAGATTGTCTTGCACTCAAGGAAATCAAGGCTCTTGTATAAGATCCTAAGGATAAATTTAGGCCAAACTGGATATGCCCCTACATACTGAAGAAGATCCTCTCTAGAGGCGGTGTCATCTTATTAGGTATAGATGGCAACAAGTTTAATAATCCATGCAATTTGGATCAACTCAAAAGATACTTTATATGAACACATTCAAGCTAGGGCTGTAAAAGAACCAAACCGTTTGCAAACTATTCAAGGCTCGGCTCGATAAAAGCTCAATTGGGTTCGAGTTCGATTTCTAAATGAACGATACTTGAACAAAATTTTAGGCTTGTTTAAAGAAACGAACCGAACATGAGCATGGGGTAGTTTGGCTCGATAAGACTCGTGAACTGTGTCATTTGTGATGTTCGCAAATAGGCTCATGAACAAGCTCGTTGAATAGGCTCGTGATCAGGTTCGCAAACATGCTCATTGAATAGGTTCGCGAGTAGGCTCGTTGAATAGGTTCACGAGCAAGCTTGTGAACAAACTTATATAATAGGCTCGTGAACAAGCTCGATAATAGCTCATTTAAAATTCATTATATATTTATTTTATTTATTTTATAAATGTATTAATATTGTAATAATTATTTCAAAGATTGTTATATTGATTAATATATTTAAATTGTGATATAACTTTTTATAATTATAATATATATGGTGAGAGAGAAATAAAAAAATAGAACACGAATCTCAAAGAGATATTTCATATTAAACCATTGTTGGCTATTATCTTAAGAATTCTGAAATGTTTTTCATCTCTATACTTTTAGCAAAATAGAAAGTAAATCTCCTCACTTCAATTATCTTTTATATAAAAAAATTAATTCTAAATCTACATAGCTTAATAAATATTTTTATTACATTATATGGTTTGAAATATTTTAGTATACTTAGATTCATTGTAGTTTTTTTTTTTTATTTAGCACGTTTTAATGGATTTGGTGGCTACATATTGATACATATCCTAATATGAATGTTATTATCTTATGTTGGTGGCTACATATTGATACATCTTAATACGAATGTTATTATCTTATGATTAATCAATAAGTTATTAATTATATGAACTGAATTATTAAATATTAAGGGTGAAGTATATGAATATCCACTTTCTATAAACAAGCAAAACTAGATATTTTGATTTTTAATTGTATGTGATGGTATGGAATAAAATTTTAAATTCTAAAAAAATATTTGGAATGAAATGGAATGCAATTTCAAATTCCAAAATAATTTCAAATTTTTTATTACTTGTTGGGATCCAAAACCAGTTTGATTTGCCCATAAACCAAGTGAAAAATCAGTAAATTGATTAAAAATTGAGATAAATCATTAGGTTGGACCAAATCAATTCGAATCGAACCGCAATGGTCTAAGCAACCGTAATTTTTTTTTTCCTTCTTCCCTTTTTTTCTTTCTTTCCTTGTCTCTCCCTTCAGCGCCGCTTAACTCCCATTTTCTCACTCTCCTCTTTCTCTTTCTTCTCTCTTTTCCTCTCTTGTTGCCTCTTTGTGCGTCTCCGGCCACCAGACGCAGGACCGATGCCTTCTCGCCTCCAGTCGCTGTCTCTCACGCCATTGCTCTTGGTCCTCCTCACGCTCACTCTCAGTGAGCTCAGCGTCTGCATCTGCGTCTCTTAGTCCCTGCAGCAAAGAAGTCCACCTGCTTCAGATACAGCTGCAACAATCTCCACCGGTCAGCTTCAGTCTTTCTCGTTTCGATTTGCTTCAGATACAGCACCTTCCTCAACAATGATCTCCACCTATGACAGGTATTGGAAGTTTATCTTGTTTTATTGTGATTTGAAATATTTGAATAATTATTATTGAAGATGTTTATCTTGATTATCTTGTTTATGTTGATTATTATTGTTTTATTGTTTATCTCCACCTGTGATTAGAAATATTTTAATTTATGTCAGAAATTATTATTTATTGTTGCATAATTTAAATGATTATTATTGAAGATGTATAGTTAATTAAATTATATTGATAGTTTTCAATACACAGGATGTCAAATTCAACATTTGAACAAGCACCTTCCACTAATTTTCATTCAACTCAAGATTCATCTACAAGTCCGATCATTGATACTATAGTAAGTGTTGATGAAGTGAATATAAACGAAAGTAAAGATGATGCTCTGACAAAGGATAACGAAATAGAAAATCCATTTGCTCCAAAAAAGAGGAAGCGAACTTCTAAAGTTTGGTTCGAGTTCAAAGAAGTTACACTTCTAGATGGAACCACAAAGTTAGAATGCATTCATTTCAAGATTAAGCTTCTTAGAAACAACACTGGTGCCACAACTCATCTTCTTAGACACATGAATACTTGCATGCCAAGGAAAGCGAAAATAAATGGACAACTACAACTTAGTGTTGCCACATCTTTGGATGAGACCGAAAGTGTGATTTCTGTTAAGAATTTCAAATATGATCAAGCCAAGATAAGAGAAATTCTTGCACATATGATTCTTATTTATGAGTTGCCATTTGCTTTTGCAGAGTATGAGATGTTTAACCTATTGATGAGAACTACAACTCCACATTTTCAGAAGATTACTCGTGCAACTGCAAAAATAGATTGTTTCACTACTTATGAAATTGAGAAGAAAGTGAAAGCTTTGCTAATTGATATTGACAAAGTCAGTATAACCACAAATTTATAGAAGTCAGGGCAACATATCTCATATATGGTTGTTACCTGTCACTTTGTTGACTCAAATTGGCAGTTGCAAAAGCGAATATTAAGTTTTGTTGATGTCCCTCCACCTCATATAGGAGTTGCTATTTATGATGCACTACACAAATGCTTAGTCGAATGGGGAATTGAGGATAAGGTATGGACTATTACTATTGATAATGCCACTTATAATGATGTTGCTGTTAGATTATTGAAAGATAACCTTATTTACAAAAATTCTGTTGCGCTTAATTGTAAATTATTTCATGTAAGGTGTTATGCGCATATCTTAAATTTACTAGTACAAGATGGGTTATCTGAGATAAATGATATAGTTCATAATGTGCGTAAAAGTGTTAAGCATATTGCAAAAGCTGAGAGTCGTTAATTGATTTTTGGTGAAATTGTAAAGCAATTGAAATTGCCTTCAAAAAAACTCATATTAGATTGTGGCACAAGATGGAATGCAACATATTTCATGTCGCTTCATTGGAATGTGACATATTTCATGTTACATTTACTTGCCAATTACAAAAGATTTGAGAAAAGTTAAAGAAGTTTGTTCTTTTCTGCAGGAATTCAATGAGGTCACTAAAATTATATCAGATACTGAATATCCAACTTCAAAATTATTTCTTCATGAATTGTACAATATTAAGAAATTGTTGAATGAAGCACATGAAAATGGAAATATTTACATGAAAGTCATGGTTGATAAGATGAATGATAAATTTGAAAAGTACTGGGGTAATTGCAATTTGTTGATATCCATAGCAGCTGTGTTGGATCTAAGAGCTAAAATTAAAGCTATTGCGTGGGTTTTCACAGAAATTTATTCTGAATATGATGCTATCGAGCATAAGGTCATAGTTAGAGAAACTTTAAATATGATTTACAATGAATATGTTGAAGCATATAAAGAAAAAAATACTGAAACTGATCAATTTACTAATAATGAAAATCAAGGAGGAGCTGGTTCTATTGGTGGGAAAGGCAAGGTTAGTGGGAGAGCAAAGAGGTTTTATAGTCAAACTAGAATTGTTGATACTGTTGTAGACCAGGTTAAGTCTGAATTAGATGTTTATTTGGAAGAAGGAGTTCATGTTTATGAAGATGATGAAAATTTTGACGCATTAGAGTGGTGGAAGGTGAACAACATGAAATTCAGAATTCTATTAAAGGTGGCACGTGACATATTTTCAATACCCATTACAACTGTAGCTAGTGAATCAACATTTAGTGCCGGAGGTAGAGTTGTTGATCCGTATAGATCATCTTTGTAGCAAAAACTGTTCAGGTACTGACTTGTGGGTCTGATTGGTTGCGAGCCTTCTATGGAATAAAGAGAAAAAAAAAGTAAGTACACTAACTAGTGTATTTCAATATTCAATACGAATTATTAGTTCCATAGCATAAATTAATTAATGAATAATTGTATGTTTCTAATGTAGGACAAGGAGGAAATTCAAGAGATTATGCTAACATAAAATTATGGTTTCCAAATCCATTTCAGGTATTTAATTATTTGCATCAAAGAGGTAACATGTGATATATAACATATTGAACAAAAGAAATTATTTATTCTTGTTTACTTTCTTGTATGCAATTATTATAAAAATTCATTATTCACTGCAATTAGAAGTTATAAATCAATTGATTGCTTAGTGTAACTATACGTTGATTTGCTCTTTTTTTTTAATGTATAGATGGATGGCTATGTTCTCAGCACTTTTTGATGGAGAAAAGTATAGATTGGATGGTTTCAGCCTTTCAGGGTCAAATTAGAATATTAATATTACGTATAGTTACATGTATTTATTTTTTTCAATATGTATTATTGTAATGTGTTATTTCGCATAGATTTATATTTTTTTCGCTTAGGACAACTTATATTTTATGCTTGAAATTATTGTATTATGAAGCATTTCAAAATAGGGACTGAATTTACAAAATCGAGCTAGAAATCAAGCTCTTAACGAGCTCGACATCGAGCTCCTAACGAATTCAAACACGAGCTACTAAATGAGCCGAACACAAATCGAACTCGACCCAAACTCGATTTATAAAAATTCTTAATGAGCCAAACTCGAACTTTAAAATAAAAGCTCGAATCGAATTCGAGCCGAACTCGAACTCTCATTGGAATTTTGCGAACCAAAATGAACAACTCAGAGTTCGATTCGGCTCGATTTGTTTACAGCCTTAATTCAGGCATTGGCACCAGAATTATTACCCTAATTCATGTCATTATAAAGCAGAACTACAGTGACCTAACTCCTGAAAATATATTCCAAAATTATAGGATATGTTGGAGCCAAATTTATGGGTGCGGTCACAATAATAATAAAAAGTACATTTTTACCCTTCTCTTATGAAAATTTCAGATTTTCTATGCTAATTGATGAAAAAAAAATGATAAAATGAGATAATACATAAGCTAAGTTGAAAACCTACAAGGGTAGGCAGCTTAGGTAAAATCAATATCAGCCCGCTGAGTCGAAAATTCGAAAGGGCGACATAACCAAAAATTAGCGCAGCCTATTAATCCAAAATCTGAAAGGGCAGCTTAGGTAAAAATTAGGGTAGCCTGCTAGTCGAAAAACTGAAAGGGCAGCTTATGAAAAAAAAAATTAAGGCTCAAGAGCAGCAATATCATGAAGGATTAATACTATATTTCGTTTTACAAAATGTGCCAACGTAATTCCCTTTTTACATGTCCTAACCAGTTATGTAAAAAAAAAAAAAATCACAAAAGCCCTTATCATCTAGGAATTTATCTTTGTCATCTAATTGTGTGTCAGTTGTCTGTATGTGTCCACTATCCAAAGTGTTAAAAGTCAAAATATGTGTCAACTGAACCCTCTAGACATCAGGGGTCAGTGTCCTACTCAGCCCTCATAAAAAAATATACGAGCTGAGTCAAGAATCAAAAGAACAAAAAACTTACCCTATCAAAATAAGGTTGGCATGCATCGAGGGACTAGGCAAATAGTATGCACTGCCTCATAAGCATTTCCCCAGAGTCGTCAAAATCCTCTAAGCCAGCTTGTTGGATAGATTCTAGGATTATCTTGATCGTCACTTGAAATCTAGTGCCCATCTCTCGAGTCAGAGTTGCTCTATGCTCCCTCTCTAGTCATCATGCTCAGCCACCCATCAAGCCTCATAAGCAGTAATCTTGCCCCTAGAAGCTCCAGCCTCAACCATATCGGCTCCTCTCGAACAACTACCCAGTATGGCCACAATAACACAGGGAGAAATCAATATATCCCAAAAAAGAGCTCCAGCCGGCGGCAACCCTTGGACATGTCCCGTCTGCCTCATCAGCTTGGAACCAACATAAAATGTGGTGAAATCCATACCAAGTAGATAAGTCCTCCGGAACCCAGCTTACTAGACTAGAAACGTCCTAATCTCATACTAGTCACCTCCATAGAATCTAATCTGGCCTCAGTACCAGCAACCGTTGTAACCACTCATCCTCTAACCTGAGTATCACCACGACTCGCCTGGATCGATATTGCGATGGCTCATACAGATGACATCGTGATAGCTCTATCACCCTCAGATGATCACTCAACTAGACCTATAAGACCAGACATTGCAATGTAATACAAAACAATGAAACAGGCATTCAAATACAAATCTTCTCTCACCCCACAAACTCAGTCATGCCCTAATTTAAACCCTCAAGCCTTTACTTGAAAGCATGCAAGATTAGATTTTGCCTCCTCCACTGTCCAAGTCTAAACAGGTATTCACATGCAAAACCCCTTATCTAAACAGGCTCAACTAAACTATAACCTAAACATTCAACACTTCCATGAGAACACATAAAATCAGACTTTGCCCCCCCACTATTCAAATCCTAAATAGGAATTCATAAGCAAACCGAGAGTTAAGCCTTTTAAAGAATGCACCTTAACCAAGTTTGAACATAAAAACAAGCTAGTTCAAGAATGCTTACCTGGAGCAGGATTGGGCTAGCTAACCACATCCCTTCAACTCTGTAAGCTTAGTCAAGTCTCAGGATGGTCTCCTCTAAAGCCATGCTAGCTATCCAAGTACCTCACTTCATCTGTAGGACCAAATCAGTCACTCTCACATTGCCCCAACCTACTGAACCAGTCAATATGTACATGCTCACTAGGCAAAAGACCAAAGATCGAATCTTGAACCTCGGATGGTCTAAATCTACGAAGTTGTGTGGATCCAGATATCGCTTGATAAACCCAGCTAGGCTGACCCGGTTGTCTGCCATCAACCCGCTAGCTTCTGCCATAGATAGGACTAGTATCCCCATAAAACTCCTTAAAACCTCAATCTCGCTCAGTGTAGCCACCAGAGCCCTCTCAGAATCACTGCCCAATAGAGCCACAAACTATATGTCGGGCACATCTCTACTTCATATGTATCGAATTAAAACACATGAGCTTGTAGATCCTATAGGTGCAAGCATACGTCTAAAAAAGTCTGGTCAATCGATAAGCCTCTCAAGGTCACCAAAGAATCCATATTGCATTGGCCTAAATTAATCTTTTTTGGTAACCTCTTAGTCTAAGTTTGCATGCCATAGCTGATGAACGACTCCATTTTTGGGCAGAGTACTTAAAAATCAGAAAAACTAGGCCCCGGTGTGCAAAACGACACCATTTTGAGACTATAAATTAGGTATTCATAAGGCTACAGTTGCCAGCCCCTATACCACGCTGACATCGATGTGCCCAAATTGACACCGATGGGACCCAATTCGATGCCAATTTGGTCCTACATTGGATACCAAAATAGTACCAATTTGAGGGATTTAGTATCAATACAAGGCCCCTCATAGATTGCTCTCTAAAATTTAAAAAAAAAAAAAGATAAAGAAAAAGAGAATTCTTTCAAAAAAAAAGGGAAGAAAGGACACTTTTTCAAGAAAAATTAATCATTGTACTCAAAAGCTGATATTTTTATATCATGAGATTTTCAAAAATAATTTGGTAATTTGGGCCTGAGTTCTTTGAAAGTACTCACGCAAAAATTAAGTCGAATAAATAAAAATGACATTCATGCATCAAGAATAAATATTTTGCTCAACTAACCATGATTTTCAAATCAAAGGGAAATAGGCTGTCAGTGCAGTTTTAGAATAATCAGTGCAAACAGGTAGTTAGTATAATTTCTTAAACTAAACACTCAAGATAGGCTGTCAATGCAACTTTTAGCTTAGACCCAATAAATAGGGTGACCATTGCTAAAATAAAAAAAATTTCAAGACAAGTAGTTAATGCAAAATCAAAATAGGGCAGTCAGTACTAAGATTAAAATCACTAGTCAGAAGTCAGGACAGGCAGTCAATGCAACTTTTAGTTCAGACTCAATAAATAGGCATTTGATGCAACCACAACAAAATAGGCAAATTGTTGCAAACTCAATGAACAAGGTGACTAGCACCAAAATAAAAAAGAATCAAATTAGGTAGTCAATGCAATTTTCAGGGTACTAGCATCCAATGTAAACAGATAAAATAGCTGAAATAGACTCGCAAAAGTAATCATCCGATATTTTCATTAATAATATAATCAAGGGATTGAAAAAGAAGATGCGGTTATCAAAGTATCATCGACCCAAAAGTACTACAAAGGTTAGTCCCTAGACTACCTAAGGCCAAAGATCAGTAACCTATCCCAAAAAGTAGACAAAAGTACAGAGTCGGGACCTTAGTGGCATCTAAGGTCATCCTTTAGTGTCCTGACCTAGTCCTTCAAGAAGCTCTCGTGAGTCAAAACCACAGACAACGCCCCTCGAAGTTGATCCACTAAGAAAGTCGCCCCCTCGCACCAACCTGGAGGAGACTGCATAATAAATATAATTTCATAGTCAATAAAAAAGTAGAGATTATATATACTGAGACGCACTAAGGATAAACCGACCAGTGGTCAGGGACATCGTCCATCAAAATGTAAGAAGCCATACCACGGTGAGTGACATATCTCACTCGCTGCATGTTCTTGTTTAGTAATCTGGGACCTTGAGATTGGCTGCCCCACGACTAGCCTTTGACCTCCATGGCAATGGTGGGCCTTACTCCTACTCCACTTGCCTAGTTGACGGTGAAGGATATGATGAATTTACGCTCCGATCGAAGTCACTAAGTGGGGAGTATGGGGTGATAGGTGTTTGAGAGCTCATGGTGAGAGAGTTTGGGCAAAGGATCAAATGACCAAAGGGGGGGGGGGGGGGGGGGAAGAAAGAAAAAACAAAG
>CANUEP010083261.1:0-39592 GCA_947857235.1 Jatropha podagrica | reverse complement strand
TAATGGGTATTTCTCCTACTTTGAAGAAGTTGGAGAACCCTCCACCAAAGGCAAGGAGAAGGCCAAAGAGTAGAGGTTCTAAGCTTGTTTAAGCTTGAATAAGAGGTTAGTGCAATAATACTTTCATTTCTCTTTCAATTTTCTTAAGTTTTCGATTCTTAGGTTTTGAGTGAATTTGGTGATTTGTGAATTATGTTTGGGGAAATGGTTATTTGATCGTTTTAACTTGATTTTCTTTTATTCTTAAGCTTGATGAAATGCTTGGAAGGGAAGGAATGCCCTCTTGAGGGTGGTCGAATCTCTCTAAGAGGAATGTCCTCTTGAATTGTTTCTTGCTTTTGTTTTCTTTGATGATTAAAGAGTCTTTGAATGGTTTTCTTTTAAGTAAGTATGTTAACTTTGAAAGGAAGACATTTCCCCTTGTATTTATAAGAGTGGCCGAACCCTTGATGGGTGAAGGACACCTTATTCTCTCTGATTTCCAAGCTTGATTTCAACTTAAATGAACTTGTTAATAAGTAATTTAATAGCAGTTAAAACCTCTCTCTTGAATTTTAATATTTAAGCATTTTTGCAAAACTTAAAGAAGGTTTTGCAAGTGAAAAATATGAGTTTTAAGGTTAAATATTTTTAAGTGATGGTTTTAATGTTTTGATTATGAATCCTTGGTTTGAAATATGATGTTTTATCAAAGCGAAACCCTTTCCCTTTTGATGGCTTAAAGAGGCCAAACCACCCTTAAGTGGTACAACATGTTTTCATTCTTTAAAAAAAAATGATTTAAGTACATTTATACTATATTAAGTCTATATGTTTTGAATATGTCCATTTGAAACTTATTAAGTACGAAAAAAAGGAGAAAACGGTATTATCTACAAGCTGTAAGTTATGAATGTTGAATGGAAGTTGATAAGTTACGAATATATTATTTGAAATTGATTTATAAGAAATATGATAACTTGAGAGTAATGATTTTATTTTGGGTTCAAGTATGTTTGATTGAAATGTGATAGGATGAGGTTTACTTCGGTATGAGCATGCTCGGCTATTAGCCTTCTGTTATGTTATGCTATGATCATATGCTAAGGTTATCAGCCCTTTTTGGATAATTGGACGCGCTTATCAATTGGTGGTGCTTTCATAGGCTAGTATTCTAGTGGTGCTTTCACAGACCAAAACCGGTGGCGCTTTCATAGGCCAATTTTCTATTTCTTATATATGTGTAATCAAATCTACTTCTATTTCTTTCAAAATACGTATGAGCTTTTAACTAAAAGTAAGTTTTGTTCTGTTATGAAAAGGAAAGTAAATGTATATTCAATAAGCACTTTATATACATTTATGATTTTGTTAATTTACAGTTAAGTTTTCATAAGATTTATGTTTTAAGTATTTCTAGTATACTTGGAATTTGATAATTTATTTCTAAGCATTTATTGTTATGAGATATAATCGAATATTTTATTTAGCACCACTGAGTCTTCCACTCAGAGCGTTGATTTCTGTCACACGCAGGTAAGAGTAGTGGGTGTACCTAAAGACCTAAGGCAAAGCATTAGAGGAGAGGATTTATTTTGGATAGAACATGTATTAGGATGTATATATATATATATATATATATATATATATATATATATATATATATTGTGGCATGTATGGTAGCAATATAGAAAATTGTATATTTTGAGTTGTAATTAATGAGATGTACATTAATGAGATTGAGGTTGTTCATGACATTTTACCTATATGAGCATTTAAGTGAATGGTAATTAGCATTTTTTCCTCTATATTGATGATATTATGCTATGATGGAATTTTAGATGAATGACATGATTCTATGGAAGTGCCGCGTGACTTGGTATCTTGATTTGGAGTTTTGAAGTTTGGAGGAATGAATATTGAAAGTACTTTGTTTTCTTTGTGTGGCAAGTCGATTTTTAGGGAAAAATCTTACAAATTTTTTGTAGGAATTTTCCTAAGTTTTTATTTATTTATTTATAAAAAAAATATCGTTAAAGTGTTACTTCCCTCACTATGAAAACACTGCTATTTCTAATATATGATTCTGACTCTTAAGTAGGATAAAATGGTGCTCCAGCACTGAATATGGCGTTCGTCGTTTGATCCTCCGGAATTGGACGATGGGTGTTATAGATTTTTTTTATGCCTTTCAAATTTATACTTTTGCAAAAATAATTTACTAATGCTTGTTGTCTAGGGCATTTATATCGTATGTATTTACTCTATTTTAGTGTGTGTATATATATATATATATATGGTTCTCTTTATTTCTTTGAAGTTGTAGGATTTAGCTATTTGTTTTATAAATATTTATTTTTATATGTATAATAAAAATATAAGATCTAATACAATGTACAAAAAAGCAATCCCCGTAATGCACGGGTGTCCACCTAGTTTGAGTATATTTGATGTACAAATCAATTTTCTATTAAGTAAACTACTCTCAAATTATAAAAGAATAATATCTAAGATATAAATTTAAATGTGTTTAGATAATAGGACAAATTGGTATAGTCATTGGATAAATACAGTAATACTAAGTTATAATGAGAAAGGTGAACCAACCAAAATGACTTGTGTCATTTTGTGTTATTAATTTTTTGTAAGACGTGCGTTGCATATTGACTATACTCGCTATATATTTATTTTTTTATTTATATAATATTAAAGTATAAATTTTATTTAGATTAAAATAAAAATAAATGGTTAATTTATATTATATTTTGACATATAAACTACTTACTATAATATTATTTATATACTTAATTCTCTTTTTATATAATTAAGTGGTCTTAGAATAAAGTTTAACTCAATTCCTAGACCTAATCGTTTAATCTCTAATTTATAAATGAAATTTTTAAAATTATAATAAGTGCCAAAAAGAAAATTAAGTCATTATTCAATTTCCAATCTCTACCTTTAATTCCAAATTAATATCTATATATAATTATAATGAAAAATAATAATAATTATTTTTTACTGCTAAGTGAAAGAAAAGAAATAAGATGATAATTTGAATTAATAATAGAAGTCAATTTGACTATGATAGCAGTATTATTTACCTAGTGAAATATATACACGTACACAAAAATTTTTTAAATCTCAAAAATTGACCCAAACAGAACTATATAGTTTTAGTTTTTTTTTAGTTTTCTCAACCCAATTTTTTAAATAAAAAAGATTTAGGACATAAAATAAAAAATATCGAGAAAATTTAAAATGTTTAATCATAAGTAGACCAGTATATTTATCGCAAGGAGATTTAAATTTCTTACTAAATTAAAATGATAATATTTACAAATTATTCAGTAACGAAAAAAAATAAAAAATTATTATTAAAAATAAAACTCTTTCAAAACTCACCAAATAAAAAGTGTTTCAATGTATATAGATATATAAATATATCAATAAAATATTATATATATTTTTAAATTAAAAATTTCAACTATTTATCATCTAAGATATAATTATGTAAATTTTATTTAAAAATTTACTTTTAAAAAATATATCCAATCAAATCTTACAAACATAAAAAATATTAATAAAAATAGTATACTTTTTTCTTCTTTTTTATCTCCCCTAAATAAAAAATTACATATTATTATATTTAAAAATTCATTTTTAAAAAATACATCTAATCAGATCATACAAACATAAAGAAAAAAGTATTAATAAAAGAACATATTTTCTTTCTTTTTTATCTATATTCTAAAAGAATTAAATATTTAATAACTAAAACATAAAAATATTTTCAAATATATAATCATTATATATATTTATTAAAAAATAAATTTAGCAAAGATAAAATTTAAATTTTTAATTGTTTAATTATCTATATGTATTTATTTAAAAAATATTTTTTTTAATTTATTATGAGGCCTAATGAGTCAAAATAATACTATGGACTATCAACAAGAAATATTCTTTCACTCACTAAATTAATAAAAACATTTGTGGTCAAGAGGATTTGAATTTGAGACATTTCACTGCTCACGTAAGTGAAAAGATATTATTGGCTTAAAAATAATTTTATAAATATAATAATAATAAAATATAATTTTCTAGTTAACTATAACTAAAATTATCTTATAATATCTTAAATTTTATTAAAGGTGCTATCGTAACTCCCATTATTCTCCCATATTCTCATTTTTATATATAGTATAGAAAGATAAACCCAACTCATTATAAGACCAAATATTAATATATAACTAATTGAATTTAACTAATTTGCTCATATGACCCAGATTCTTAACATGGTATCAGAGCTTGGGAATTGAACCTACATGAGAAAAGTTTCTATGTTGGTTCATACTCTAATGGACTTGTGTTGGATCATCGTATGCTTGTCAAGTGGGTAATCCTACTTGAGGGTAAGTGTTGAAGTGTCTGGATAATCCCACATTAGATAATAAAATAATATTAAGTGGTATATAATGAGTAGACCAATCAAAGTGGGCTTAAGCCATTTTGTGTTAAAGATAAGCCAAATTTATTATATGTGCAATATTAATACATAACTAGTTGAATTTGATTAATTTGCTCATAGAACTCAAATTCTTAACAAACTTCCCTAACTATCCCTAAAGAAATTACATTCCTTTTTATTGGTAAAATTGCACGGTATGGTGGCAAACCAAAAACGAACATTAGTCTACTTATTAGAGATGACAACGGTTCAATCTCAAATCAGAACTGAATTATCTTTCAAATGGTTAAAATTGACACTGGTTTTAATTCCAAACAGTAATCGAAACCATACACCGGAAGTTTAGTTCTAGTTTGAATTTTTAAAACTGAAATTGGTAATTTTGATTTGAAACCGTTAAAAACATGTTCTTAAAAAAACTATAATTTATTATTTTTGTTTTATTATAATTTTTTTAAGTAACTTTTAAGAATTTTTATTAAATTGGTTTAATTTTTTAATAAAGATATTTATTTTTAGTATTTATTCAAGCTATAAAATTTAAAAAATATTTTAAAAAGTTGAAAACATATTATCTAATTTTGATTCAAAATCAGAATAAAATCTAAATCGGTTGTATCCGCGGTTGAAAACAAAGTCTATTTTAGCATGTTAAATCAGTATTTTATCAAAACTAAATGTATATACAAATTTCAATATAACAAGAAAACTTAAAACAGAATTTTATTGATTAATTAAAATATTAAACTTGTAACTTGTTCTAACATTTTAGTTTATAAAATTAAAAAATTATAGCCAATGAATATTTCAATTTAGAAAATTTTTCTTATTAAATATCTATAAAATGTGTAATTTTATAAATTGAAGTATTTATTACATATAATACTATAAATTAGATAGTATGATGTATAAAGTTAGGCATTATTAGTTGCTTGTTTTTATTTTTTATTAGTTTTTTCTAATGTTACATATAGCATTGATTTTTAACGTTGAAACTCAATGTTATTTAGTTTATATCAATAACAATAATAATAATAATAATAATAATAATAATAATAAAGACTAACTTTCATTCATAAGTATAAATAAATTGAAAAACTCCTATTAAATATACTCAACATCATACAATTAATTGCATAAAGATTAAAAAAAAAAATTCTAAAAAACTCTAATAGTAGTAGTCTTATTGATCTCTTTTCGTCCGTTGATTTATCACTTTTCTTCTTCTGATTTATCTCTTTTTTTCCTCTGCTCTTATCGTTGTCTCTATCTCTAGTCCAACACATATATCATTTCATATGATGATAATATCAAATATAATAAAAAGCATAATTTTTTTCTTTCCATATTATATAATTATTTCTTTCTTCCAACATTTGAAAAAAGAACAAAAAATTGACATTACTTCGGTGGAACAAGAAGAGGTGGTGATACATATATCTAAAATATGATCAAAGAACTGACATTACCTCAGTTCTTGAAAAAAAAAAAAAAAAAAGACAAAAGAATTAATATTACTTCTATTGAAAAAATAAGAGGTAATAAAGTTGTTATTGTCATCCTTTTGCTATTCAAAATCTAGTCAAATAACATATATGTTAAAATAAAAAAAATAGTCAAAACCGTAAAATTGAAAGCAAAATAATAAAAAAATAAAAAGAAAATTACTGTAAAAAAAATTATTGGAACTGATTAAATGGACAGAGATATATAGCTACATATATAGGTATATAAATAAGAAAAAAATTTAAAAATTTTAAAGCTTTAATTATTCAAAGTTCTAAACTTTAAAAATAGAGGTATATATAGATATGAAAAATAAAAATGTTAAAAAATTATTAAAAAATTTATTAAAAAAAAAAAGAAAAAAAGCACAAATATGAGAGTGCTATTGCTTTGTAAAGATTTTTTTTTTCCTTCAATTATATATATATAGATAGATAGATTTTGAAATTGTCTTCCAAATTGTGATCGAAATTCCATATTTAAATCACAGTTGAAATCTAATTGACTGAAAAAAGGAAATTTACTGATAAAATTTACACTAAAATATATGTATATATCGAACTGGTATAAAAAAATGAACGAATTAGGTTCTAGTTTCAGTTGAACCAGATGGTGCACCAAACCATCGAAATCCTTCACAGAGGTCCCATCACCTTTAATAGCATCAAGTCCTGCTTTACTCAGTTGCTTAGTTCAGAGTCCTTTTAACCAGGTTCTCACTCACCGATTTCACAAACACTTCAGCCAACTCAGATCAGGTCGTTGTGTTGTGAGTTGTCTTGTAAATCTGAAAGAGACTGAGTGGACTTATGCATGTTGTCCGTTAACAAATTCGGACATGGTAATGAAAATGAAATCCTCAATTATTAAATTGTATTAATGAAAATGGAGACATAAAGACAAGCTAATCTGCCCACCAGACAACAATGTTCACTATGTTATGTTAAAGGAAGAGGACAACCATCCAACAATCACAACTTCAATATTTTCTTCTTACATATATTTCCAACTGGGAGATCATTTGGGTCAAATCAAATTTCAAAAAATTGGATGGAATTCAATATTTGAAACACATCCACATTTGTTAGTAAAATAAGTTACAATAAAATATATTCTAAAATTTTTTATTATTTGAGGCGTTCAGGAAAATAAATGAATGAAAAATATTTTACTGATCAAAAGAAAACTAAGTCATTTTTAAGGAAAATAACTTTTCATTTTCAAGAGAAGAAAATATTTTCTAAATATTTATAAACTTATTGTAACCTCATATTTTTAATATATTAATTTTTTTATCACGTGCATTGCATGTTGACCGTATACATTATTTGTACTCATTTAATTTTTTATGTCATTGATTACTTTCACTTACTATTTATACTCATTTTTATTTTTTAATATTAAATATCGATTATAATTTTTTATTTTGTATTATTTAAATTTTTATAATTTTAAAACAAAATTCCATATGAGATCAATGTGAATATAATGGTTAATTAATAAAACAACAATGTATATATACATATATATTTTATTTCAATTTATATTGTTGTTTATCAAAAAGTCATTATAATTATATATGTACAATTCTACAATATAACTTAATAAATATGTTATATATATATAAGCAAAATATTATATTATATTATATATTTTTAAAATTAAAATTTTTAATTATTCATCATCCCATTCCACACATATGTTCATTTTATTTAAAAATAAATTTAAAAAAATAAAAAACTTAAAAATTTTGGAAGGCTTCATTATATATATTCCATTTCAGCTTGTCGTAAAAGAACAAAATTACTTCATAAATTCTTTGGCCAGGAAGAGTTGTTGAAGTATCTAATAATTGTTTAGCTTGGTTTTGATTTATTAGGCGGTTTCAATATCGTGATTTGAGATTTTTCTTTTTTATCTCCTTAACTCAACAAGAGATGAATGTTATGTAAGTTGAAACTTTTGGAGTTAGGTCGAGTGTGTTTTGGAACCTGATAATTAAGGTTTAAAAATTTGAAAATGCCAAATTTTTTCTAAATATAAGTTAATAAAATAAAAATATATTGCTGATAAAACAAAGATGTATATTCTATTTGAAAATTTATTTTCTAAAAAATATGTTTAATCAAATTATACAAATATACAGAAAAAAAGAATATTATAAAAATATATTTTTTTATCTCTCCTTATATTAAATATTTTAAATTATAAAACAGAATCAGGTATTTAAAAAATAAAATATAAAAATTTTCAA
Organism: Jatropha podagrica; assembly: GCA_947857235.1. Taxonomy (NCBI): domain Eukaryota; kingdom Viridiplantae; phylum Streptophyta; class Magnoliopsida; order Malpighiales; family Euphorbiaceae; genus Jatropha; species Jatropha podagrica. The sequence continues at coordinate 31,382 of CANUEP010083261.1, read as the reverse complement.
ATGGCTCGTTATCATATATATATATTTATTAAAAAATAAAATAATAAAATACCTAATTATCTATATGTATTTATTTAAAAAATAATTTTAATAAGTTATATTCAATAAATTAATAAAATATAATTTTCTAATTGATCATAACTAAGTTATTTTAAAATATTCAAATTTTATTTATATCGTTATCGGAAATTTTTTCACTATTTCTATATTTATATAGAGTATAAATGGATTAATTACTAGTAGCCACTATCATCAATTAAGGTTGAATACCAACTACTTTCACTAGTCACCGGTAAATTTCATAATTTATTACTTTTTTCAATTTTTTTTCTCATATTTAACAATATAATTTTTAAAATATGAAATTTATATTATATAAAAATTTTTATGTTCTTACGAGTAAAAAATTTTAACATTTTTTTAATTAATTTTCATTATTGTAACCAAATAATGGAAAACAAAAAGTAAGTTATTTTCCCAAACAAATAGAGTCTGAATCAAATAATATTTTATATGAAAATCAACTGAAATAAACAAAAATTCTGAAAATAATAACCTACAAATTTAAAAGACATATATATAAAATTATTTTTACATGTTGATATAATACATATATAATACGATTTCGATTTTTTCATTACCAGAATTTAATCTCATTAACTGAAATTTAACAAATCTCAAAACCAAACTATTGAAACTCAAACTAAAATAACTGAAATTCAATCAATTTGTTTTTGTTTTATGTTAACCGAAAAGAATATCCAACCAGTATAAATCTGAAGGAAAACAAACTATTCTAGTCATTTTATTGTACCACATGCATCATTGCTTACGCCATCCAACATATTGCTTCTGGTGCCACAAGTTATTTTTAATATTATATGTTTTCTTCTTCTGATTTTGCAACTGTGCAAGAGTTTCTGCTGCACTATATTAATAAAGCACTCAAATTTTCTTACTCAGTCTCATATCCATTGCATTCGTTCCTATGGATTCAACAAATCCTGAACTGTTAGAAGTTGCCATAGATTTATTTCCTTTTCTCCGCTTATACAAAGATGGCAAAGTAGAGAGACTAATGGGTACTGAAATAGTCCCCCCTTCTCTGGATTCCAAAACCAACGTTCAATCCAAAGACATTCTCTATTCACAAGAACTAAACTTATCATCTAGACTTTACCTTCCAAACAACACAAACCCTAACTCTAATAAAAAACTCCCTCTCCTAGTGTACTACCATGGAGGTGGCTTTTGTATTGAAACTCCTTTCTCTCCTCATTACCATAAATTCTGCAACACAGTAGCCGCGGAGGCTAATGTTATAATAGTTTCTGTAGATTACAGAAGAGCTCCAGAGTTTCATCTTCCTGCTGCTTATGATGATTCGTGGGCAGTGCTTCAATGGGTTGCTTCCCATGTTACTGGGAATGGGCCTGAAGAGTGGATAAATAGCTATGTTGATTTTGGAAAGGTGTTTTTAGCTGGGGATAGTGCTGGTGCTAATATAGCACATCATATGGGTATTAGAAATGGGAAAGAAAAATTATCTGATGATAAGATTGTTAATATTGTAGGTATTGTTTTAGTACATCCTTATTTTTGGGGTACTGAAGCTATTGGTAATGAAGATAAGGAAAAGGAAATAAGAGATAAGATCGCTGGTTTTTGGTATTTTGCTTGTCCAAATACTAGTGGATGTGATGACCCTTTAATTAATCCTGCAACTGATCCTCAGTTAGGCACATTAGGGTGCACCAGGGTGCTTATATTTGTTGCTGAGAAGGATTTTCTGAAAGATAGAGGGTGGTTTTATTATGAGATTTTGAAAAGGAGTAAATGGGGAGGATTTGCAGAAATTATTGAAACTAAAGAAGAGAATCATGTCTTTCATTTGTTTAATCCTGAGAGTGAAAAAGCAAAGAAGATGGTTAAAGATATTGTATCTTTCATATACCAGGAAGATAAGTATTGAACATATAGAAAGGCAGAGCCCTTCAAGGCCGTAAGAGGTCCATGGCCCCCTATTGATTACTTCCCCAGCCTTGCAAGTTCGCGTCTCCACCTTTGAATATGTTTATTTATATCTGTGGTTCTGAAAGTTCTTTTTATGAATTTGTATTGCTTGCTTTTGATGATCTTAGGGAAATTAAGGTCTCTTCTACAATGTTCATGGGAAATAACTTGCCTAAGGTTAGATAGAAAAGAAAACTTGTGCTAATTTCTCAAAACTGAATTGAATCAATAGCCGAATCTGTTAAATTGGAAATTGTACCAACAATCTGTATACGATATAATTCTTATTTTATTCAGTAGAATTCATATTTAAATAGAAAATTAATATATATAACCAATTATAGTTAAATTATTTTATTTTTAAATTAATAAAATTAAAATTTTTAATTTTTTTTAATTCATAATCTTAGTTGGGGTATTTGTGGCGATCCTAAAGTTCCCACATAACCACTTTTATATATAATAATTTTTTTTAATGACGTCCATTGCATTCTGACTATATTTGTTATATATTAATTTTTTATACTCTTTTAATTTTTTATCTATATAATATTAAAAGCATAAATATTTATTTATATTAAAATAAATACAAATGATTAATTTTTATTACATTTTGACGTACAAGTTACTTATAATGTTAATTCTTATGTACTTAATTCTATTTTTATACAATGTTGTGGTTTCAAACTGAATTAATAATGGGAAGCATTTATGGCACAGTAGTAGCATTAATTACCAATATATTAGAAAAATGAATATATACACATACACAAATTTTGAAAACCCTACAAAGTGGCTCAAAATAAAAATATATAGTTTTAGTTTATTTTTTCTAATTTCCTAATCACAATTTTCTTTAAAGCCAAATAAATTTTGGGTATAAAAGAAAAAATATTAAAAAAATAAAATTGTTTAATCATCAAAAGGTCATTGATTTATTGCAAGGGAGATATAAATCTCTTACTAAATTAAATAATAATAGTTAAAAATTATTCTGAATGAAAAAGAAAATAAAAAATAAAACTCTTTCAAGAATTCATCTAACAAAAAATATTAGAATATATAGAAATATATATTTTGTACAATAAAATATTATATATTTTTAAAATTGAAATTTTAAATTATTCACCAATCTCACAAGCACGTATTCATTTTATTTAAAATAAATTTTGAAAAGTTTAATTATGTGTATTCCATTTGAATTTTTTTTAAAAAAATACACCAAATCTAATCATACAAAAATAAAAAAAAAATATTAATAAAAATATACATATATATTTTTTTATCTCTCTAAATAAAATATTATGTATATTCTATTTAAAAATTTATTTTTTAAAAATATATCAAATTAAATAAAACAAATATTAAGAAAAAAAATATTTTTTTTTCTTTTTCTCCAAAATAAAAATTTAAAATAGAATTAAATATTTGAAAAATAAAATATAAATTTTCAAATTTCCCTTATCATATATATTTATTAAAAATATATATAAAAAGAAAATACTTAAAATTTTAAAAAATTTAATTATCTTTATATATTTATTTAAAAAATAAATTATAAAAATATATTCAATTTACTAATAAAAATGCAATTTAAAAATTTTGAAAAGTTTAATCGTGCCTATTCTATTTGAAGTTTTTTTTTTATAAAAAAAATTCTCGATCAAATTATATGAACAGAAGGAAAATATATTAATAGAAATAACATACTTTTCTTTTCATCTCCCTTCGAAATACAATATTATGTTATTCTATTTAAAATTTTATTTTTTAAAAAATATATCCTATTAAATCATACAAATGAAAAAAAAATGAATATTAATAAAAAGCATAATGTTTTTTTCAATTCTCTTCAAAATAAAATATTTTAAATTATAATTAAAATAGAATCAAATATTTAAAAATAAAATATAAAAACTTTCAAATATATCTTTATCGTTCACATTTATTAAATGTAAAACAGGATAAAATTTTAAATTTTGAAATGCTAATTTTTTATATATATTTATTTTAAAATAATTTTTATAAATATATCAAATCAACTAATAAAATATAATTTTCACAACCCGAAATTATGGACCGGACTAACAATGAAATCTAGATAAGCAAAAGGCCTCCCATACCCATTATATATATAATAAAATAATAATAGTTTCAAATTATTAATAATAATAAAAGAAAATAAAAAATAAAAGTTATTGTTAAGACAAACTATTTTCAGAACTTAGCCAATGAAAAAAGTTTCAATATATATAGATACTTAACAAATATGGTAATAAAATATTATGTGTATTTTTAAAATTAAAATATTAATATGTTCGTAAATTTTAATTTATTTAAAATAAATTTTAAAAAGCAAAAATTTTAAAAATTTTAGTTATTTGTATTCTATTTGAAAGTTTATTTTTTAAGAAATATATCCAATCAAATCATAAAAATATAAAAAATAAATTCTAATAAAAGTAATATACTTTATTATCTCTCCTAAATAAAAATATTATGCATATTCTATTTAAAAATTTATTTTTTAAAAAATATATCAAATTAAATCACACAAATATAAAGAAAAAAATATGAATGAAAAGAATATATTTTCTTTTTTTTTATTTCTCACCGAAATAAAATATTAAATATAAAAACTTTCAAATATCTCCTTATCATATATATTTATTAAAAATAAATTTTAAAAATAAATATTTTTGAAATGCATAATTATCTATATATTTATTTATAATTTCTATAAATATATCTAATCAACTAATAAAATAGAAATTTCTAATTGACTAAAGTTATTTTAGTATATTTTAAATTTTATTAAGAGTACTGTAAAAAATCTCATTATTTTTTCCTATTTTCAAATTTATATGAAGCCATTTTTTAGTTATTTTCATTAATTTTTTGTGTTGCGATTAGATAATTCAAACATTCTAATTAATTATAAAACACTGAAGGAGGTTGCGGGTGAGTATTATTTACTATACAGTTCACTTTGCGGCCCTCAAGTTACACAGATCTATCTTGTTGTGTTTTCGTGTTTTTGTTGAGAGTTGATTGTGGACAGATTGGTTGGCGTGCTGGGTTTCAATGAGAGAGATGTCGATTTGAGGCTGCATGGCATAGCTTTTATCGATTACATATTAGTTAATTATTCGTTTCACTCTCTTTTCCTGCATTTTCTTTCTTCTTTTCTTTTTTGCTCCACAAGGCAAGTGAGTTTTGTTTCTTCTTTTTCCTTCCTTTTTGTTTTTTTTTTTGTCTGTATTTTCTTTGGCCGATTTCTTATTTTCTTATTTCTTTCTTTTGCACAATTGGAAGGAAAGCCACCAGATTTGGTAGTTTTAGAACTTAAAGAAGATGAACTAGAGGTTTTAATGGCAATGGCTTTGTCTTTGCCCTTGCTAGGAAGTGAGGTTGAATCTATGGAATAATAAAGCGAAAAGTAAAATAAGAAATATAAGTTACTTCGTGAGAAATTTTGTAGAAAATTTGCAAAAGGGTGAAAAGGAATCACAATGATAGCAATGAAACTTTAAAATTTGTGAGAACTCGAAGCTTCGATTTATAAGCACATGAGAATTGTAGAAGACAAAAAGCATTCTCTGAAATGCCAGGAAAAATAAGGAGTCGCGTCTTAATGAAGCGCTTAGAAGGCACGCCATTCCAATATTGATAAAGCCAAAAGTCACATCCATTAAAGACAAAATGTGAACTAATAATAAGCTGAAATCTAGGGCTTACATGGAAGTTCAAATTAAATGGTGATTAGATTGTTAAAAGGAAAAAGGCGACCAAAAATGACTCAGAACAAGAATTGCAAGATAATGAACCGAACATAAATAATTCGGTATCTTTGGGGGGACTTTTGATAGTAAAAGAGTTTTTGTTTGAGTTCAATTGAGCGACTCCTCAACCAGGCAGAAGATAAAGACTAAGACATTGTCAATCCTGAATGAAACAGAAGACCCAAACAGTATTCAAATTTTGTAACACTTAGTAACATCTTATCAAAAGGGGTTATTAAAAATTATTAATGGCTAAGATTATCGTTCAACATTTATAGCCAGATTCTTGTTGAAACAGTTACAATCTAGATTTTATTATAAATAGGAGAATTAGAATAGGGAAAGGATCATCAGATAAAAAGTTAACCATTAAGTACACACTTTGCGCATTCTCTAAATTTACACTTGTTAATTATTTTTTGAATTTTCTTGTGTTTAATATGACTTTGTTAAATCTTAGAGGAATATTGTAATCAAACCCAAAATACAAAATAGTGAGAGCTTTAATTTCTTAAGCATAGTGAAAAAACTATCAAAGCAGTTTTCTAATTCTACACGGTTTGTATCTTTTATTTTTCACACTTAATCCCTTAGGCCACAATTTCAAACTTATGTCATAATTGCGCCTTAGCAGCCAAATTGGTCAAAATTGAATTAAAAAATAATAAATGTGGGACTCATACCAATTATCTAACCAGCATGAGTCAGCTTTAAAATGCCCCTTTTCTTTAACATGATGATTGCATCGCCACCATATCGAAAGAATGCATGGGATAACAAGTAGTTATGAAAGCTTGCCCATCTTTCCTTGATATGGAAATTGTTGGCTTGTAAGTTTCTTGAAGCTGCGTACTTGTGAGTTATTATAGGTTTAAAAGCATTTGAGTCTCTCTCCTTGTACTGCACCTCTCTAAAATTTTTGGGTGCAAAACAATTTCTGCAAACTATCCCTTAATTTAATGAGAAACTAGATGGAGACCATGACCATGATGGTAAGAATTAAGGCTTGATAACATATATGCTAATGGAAATTGTAAATTGTAAATTTTGACTCCACTTATAAAATCGAGGAAGTGGGGTTGTACCAACACTTAGCGTTGTACATGGTTTGGGTTTGTTGATTTAACATATCGATCTGTGGGTTAATAATTTTTTTTTTTTACCTAACCCAACACATGAATTGCATGAATCCACGAATTATGAATAGATTGAGTTGAATATGAGTTAAACATAAAAGCTGTGGGTCAAAATAAATAATATATAATAAAAATAATTTTAGATAAAATATAAATTTTTAAAAGGAATAGTCTACAAAATTAGACATACTTCAAAAATATACTTGTACAATAATTTTTACAAACGGTAATATATTCTAATGATAACTTTTCAAAATACTTTTTTTAATAAAAAGCAACAATATTCAAAAATTAAATTTTCTAATAACTAATAAAATTTTTAAAAAAACTTAGTAACATAATTATACAAATTTTTGAACTACAATATGTCATTTTTATGATTTTTAAAAGTAGATAAAAGATTTTGCAATGTTACCGCAGTTGTAGTGGCTCTTATTTTCACTTTTTCCCTTCTTCTAATTCTACTTCAACTAGTGCAGCTTTAGATTTTGGGCTCAGCTCTATTTAGTCTATCGGGATATCAAAAGGCTCTACACCTTCTCTTGCTTGTGGTAATTCTTCTACCTGCGGAACCTTTTATTCTGTGAGTAGGCTATGCATTGAGGGATGTGAGCTCTTTAATGCAACCTTATATGTTTCCCTCGCAGCTCTTTGATCACCTTTCACTACAACCACCTTATCATTATCAGGAAATTTTAAGGTTAAAAACTTAATTGATGTACAAGCATTTAAATCATAAAGCATTGGTCTCCCAATAACAACATTATAGGGGAACAGAATGTTGACCACCACAAACTCCGCTCAAAACTTGTTGGTGTGCTCTTCATCTCCTAACTCTATTGAAACCTGAACAAATTCTTCTACTTGAACCTGTTTTCCTGTAATTCCAACTAAAGATGTAGGAACAGATTTTAGATCATCAAGTTTCTATTGTAAAGCCTTAAAAACATAAAAAAATAAAAGATTTACTGCACTACCATCATCTACTAATGTTCATTTGACTCTTTAATTTTCAATGATGGTTTGCACAACCAATGCATCAGCATGTGGATGTTGAGCTCTCAATCCATCTTCCTTTGTGAAAATGATTGGTGGTTTCTTGATTGGAATTCTTTCATGGAGGGAATGAATCTCCCTTGCATTGTGCTTTCGAGCAGTCTAACTATCCCCACCAGTCGGTGCACCAAAGATCGTATTAATTACTTCTACGATCTCTTTTTTTGTAGACAACTTGTGCTCCTTTGTATCATTGGTACTCATGTCTGTTCATCCTTGTACAAAATTCTTAAGAACACCGTGTTCGATTAGTTTTTCAATTTCCTTTTTAAGTTGCTAGCAATGTTCTGTATTATGACCTACATCTCAATGAAAAGCACAATATTTGCCCTTATCCCAAAAGCTTAAGGATTCATCCCTCATCCTCCTAAGATAAGTGAGATAGACTACATCACCGTACTTTTGTACTTCTGGTTAATGGTGTGAACTGTTGTTCATCAGGCTCCTTTGCTCAGGTATACAGGGTCTTTGAGGCATAGTTTGACTGAGCAAGATATGATCTATCAAATCATGCATTGATCTTCTTTTATTCGGTTCTTCCCTCTTTCGATCATGGGTAACCTTTACTTGGAATTGTTGCTGTTGCTTCCAAGCTTCAGCCAAACAAGCATAATTATTCGCTTTGGCCATCAATTCTGCAAAAGAAAGCAATCGGTCAATGTTGATTGAATCAAATAATTTCCGTACTTATATTTTTTTGCCATAACACTAATGGCCACTTTTGCATTTAGATCTTCAATCTGCATAGCGAGCTTCTAAAATTTGGCAAGATAAGCTTGTAATGACTCGTCATCCTCTCTTTTAAGATCGATCAAATCTGAAGAGACCTTCTTACTTAGAATACTTGTAATGAAACGTGCCTTAAATGCTAAGCTGAGCGGAGCAAAAGATGATATGGAGTTTGTCCTGAGCATCTAGTACCACTCTTATATAGGCCCTTTTAGAGTTGCTGGGAAAGCTCTACACAATAATGCATTTGTAGTTATTTGAATATGAATTATTGTGAGGAAATTGGCAAGATGACTCCTTGGATCTGAAGTACCATCATATGCCTAGAAACTTGGCATTTTGAATTTTGATAGGAAGGATACAAATAGGAACTCATGTGACAATGGTGAGTCATATCTAAGCCCACAGTCACAATTGTCACCGGTTATCCTATATTCCTTAAGGATCTTTTTGATTCTCATACGAAAACTTTCATCAGTGGAATCTTTGACTATATGATCCTCACCCTCCATCCTGAGTAGTTGCAGTGACCTTCCAGGATGATTCTGTTTCATATAAAAAATCTGCACGCTCTTCTTCATCTCTTGAACAACCTGCATGCCATTTCTCAATGTGTAGTTTTGTTGTTGCTACACGGGCTACGGAGATGGTTGTGTTTGCATAAATCTAGCTAAGATGGAGGCAAAATTATTATATGCCTCCGCTAAGGCTTTAGCCACCTGTGGATTAGTGACCTGAGGTTGGCAAGAACTGCTAGGGTTACTACCTTGACTGGAAATATGAGGATGAGTGACCAACAATTCAGGCAGAGATTATGATCTTAGATGTTGAACATCAAGATTTTGGGCGCATTGTGGTCATGTGGAGAACTTGGGGAAGCCATCACAGGGAGGAAAGTTTTTCGTTCATACTCACCACACCAATTTGATGAGTGTAAATCTGGAAAAAGCTTTCAATAAATGAGTAAACTTATCTTAAATGATGTATTCCCTATTACATTTTCCTATTTATAATACAATTTTGATTGTAACTGCTAGAGTTAGGATCTAACCTTAAATACCAAACAATATTCTTAGCTTTTAATGACGTTTAATGACTTCCTTTGACCAGACATTTATTGACCGTTACAAAGTTTAAACCTTGTTCGGTTGTGACATGTTTGGGTGTGACATTGTCCGGGCGTGACATTGTTCAAGCTTGCTATCTATCTCGTTCTCCAACCTCTTCACTTGGTTAAAATGTTTGTTCAGTAGATACCAAACAGACTCTGAACAGATTCTTTGTTATTAGTACCAATAAAATTTTTTATCATTATTAGAGCCTAGTTGCCATAATAATGATCGTTCAAAATGCTAGTAGTTTTTTTCTATATAACTATGTAATCATCTAATTTAATCGCAATTTTTGTTCACCATAATTAGTATTAAATTTGCTTGACCTTTTTTTTTTTTACATCAAAGGTAGTTTTATTCAATTTGATAATGCGGATACAAGATAGATGGCACCGTATCTCAAATTACCAAACTAGGACATTGGTATGAGACTCTTACTAAACAATAAGCCTCCATGTTTACAAGTCTATTAATCCAACGAACTAAGATATCATTACAACAACTACAAAACAACTAACAATCCTCTATTAACACATTAAATTCAAGACATTCTAAAACATTATACTACAAAGCATAAACAAAAGATTGGCAGTCACTATAAATACATCCCGGACATTTCATTTTACGAACAACACATTGAAGAGTAGTTTGTAAGGCCAAGATTTCAATCAATTAAGCCTCATCATACACCGACAATGTAGTCAAATTTGGGTGGCTGCCGTTCAAACTTTGCAGCCACCAATCAAGAATTGTCAAAGCAAAATTAGGCACCTCCTTTAAAATTTGACGAGAAAAAAATTATTGTTTCAGTCCCTAAATTAATGAGTTTTTTATAGTTTAGTCCTTGAAGCTCAACTATAAATAGTCCTTAGCTTAAGCTTAGAATTCATTCCAAAATCATTCCAAAACTAGAGAAATAAGAGAGTTTTAAAGAGAGTCATTTTTTCTTTTATCAAGAGAGAATTTTCATTGTTTCTTTTTGTTAAATTAAGAGAAGTTATAACTCTTAATTTCTTATAGTGAAATTTTTCTATCATTGCCCGTGGTTTTTTCCCCTACATCATTTAGGGGTTTTCCAAGTAAAATATGTATCTTCTTTATTTTCATTGTTATTTTCTTGATCTATTATTTGCAGTTTGCTCTATATGATGATCGTATTCCACAACAATTGATATCAGAGCCTGATTTAGGTGTATATATTTACCTATTGTTTGCTTTGTGGGATGAAATATTGTCAAGTATTGCTGATTGTATTCCCGTATATCATTTAGCACTAGCAGATGAAATATTGTCAAGCATAGAGGAGATGAAGACATCAAAGGAGATTTGGGATCACCTCATCAAATTGCATGAGGCAAAATCATTGCACAATAAAATTTTCCTTAATAGGAAACTCTACATTCTTTGGATGTCTGAGTCCACTTTAATGACAGAGCATCTAATCATGTTGAATACTTTATTTTTTCAGCTTACATCTCTAAGCTATGAAATAGAGCCACAAGAACATGTTGAGCTTCTGCTTCAAAGTTTACCTAATTCATATTATCAAATCATCATTAACTTGACAAACAACATCCTTACAGATTATCTAGTTCTTTATGATGTTGCAGTTGCAATTCTAGAAGAAGAAAATTGGCATAAGAACAAGGAAGACAAACAAACAAATCTACAATAAGCAGAGGCTTTAACAATGATGAGAGGAAGATCAACAGAACATGGCTAAAGTGAGAGTTACGACCATGGTAGATCAAAGTCTAGACGTAAGAAGAATTTAAAGTGCTACAATTATGGCAAGAAGGGTCACTTGAAGATGAATTGTTGGAATTTATCTAAAAATTTTAATCCTTAAGGAAATATTGCAAACACTTCAGATCATAGAAATGCTCTCAGTTGTGAAGCATCAACAGCTATAGAAGGTAGAAAAAATTTTGCAAATGTATGGTTTATTGACTCGGAAGACACATATCATATGACCTTTAGAAGAGAATGGTTCCATCTTAATGAAAATATATCAGGAGGATTTGTGTACAGTTCCAATGATCATGCCTTGGAGATTATTGGCAAGGGAAACCATCAAATTGAAGATGTATGATGGAACAATTCAAATTTTTTGAGACATGCAGAATGTGAAGGGCCTGAAGAAAAATCTATTATCATACGGGTTATTAGATAATAGTGCTAGTAAAATTGAAAGTGTGAAGGGAATCATGAAGGTGTTCCATATAGCACTTGTGGTGATGAAAGGAGAACAAATAGTTGCAAATTTATATATGCTGAAGGGAGAGACTTTGTAAGAAGTAGAGGTATCTGTTGCCATAAGTAGTTCAAATTCTGCAATACTATAGCATAAAAACCTTGGACACATGTCAGGAAAAGCAATGAAAGTCCTTATGGAGAAAAAGCTACTTCTAAGACTAACAAAGGTATCACTTCCTTTGTATGAACAATGCATTACAAGTAAGCAGCATTATTTAAAATTCAACAGATCACATTCTAATAGCAAAGATATTCTAGAATTGGTTCACTTTGAAGTATGGCAAGCACTGATTCTATCCCTAGGGGAGCAAAAAACTTTTTTTCTTTCATTAATGGTTACTCTAGGAGATGCTAGTTGTACCCTATCAAGAGGAAGGCATATGTGTTTCCAACCTTCAAAGCTTTCAAAGTGAGAGTAGAACTTGATTCTTAAAAGAAGATCAAGTGTTTCAAAATAGATAACGAAGGAAAATATATAAGTGATGAATTTGAAAACTTCTGCAAGAAAGAAGGCATTAAATGACAGTTCACGGTGGCATACACTCCTCAACAAAATGGAGTGACAGAGCGGATGAATAAAACTTTGTTAGAAAAAATAAAGGCAACATTGAGAGCTACGGGCCTAGAGAAAACTTTTGGGCAGAAGCAGTCAATACTGCCTGTTATTTGGTGAATCGAGCTCCGTCAACTGTAATTGAGTTGAAAACTCCAAAGGAGATATAGACTAACATGCCAATTGATTATTCAAACCTCCATGTACTTGGAAGTACTATGTACATGATGTAGAATGCCAAAAAAATCACAAAACTGGATCCAAAATCCAAAAATTGCATATTCTTGGGGTATGCTGATGGTGTGAAAGGGTATCATTTGTGGGATCCCACTACCACAAAGTTATAATAAGTAGGGATGTTATCTTTGAAGAAGACAAGCTACAAAGGTAAGAAGAAGATGATAACACTTTAAAAGAAAAATCGGAGGCTACAATGATATAGGTGGAAAATGAGTTTGAATAAAATGATTCTTCTAAAGTTGTGCTAGAGCACGTGGAACCAAAATCGGAGAATTTTGAAGCTCCAACAATTCATCAATTCGATCATGTAAAAAGGCGTCCTAGTTGGCACTCAAATTATGTTATGGAAGGCAATGTTGTATACTGTCTTTTAACTGAGGATAGAGAACCATTAACTTTTTCGGAGGCAATGAGTAATTTAGATGCTTATTAGTGGATGGCAGCAATACAAGAAGAAATTAAAGCCCTTTATAAAAATAATACATGGGAGCTTATGTCACTACCACAAGGAAGGTAGCCAATTGGTAAAAAATGGGTCTTCAAAATTAAATGAAATGGTGATGATCAAGTGGAGAGTTATCGTGTAAGGCTTGTGACGAAAGGATATGCTGAGAAAAAGGGAATGATTTCAATGAAATATTTTCTTCTATGGTTTGATTGATGACAATTCGATTGGTCCTAGTAATGTTTGCTATGTTTGACTTGCATCTAGAGTAGTTAGATGTTAAAACTGCTTTTCTTCATGGAGATCTTAAAGAAGAAATTTATATGCTCCAGCTTGGAGGATTTAAAGAAAAATGAAAGGAGAACTTGGTTTGTAGGTTGGACAAATCTTTATGTGGTCTAAAAAATAGGAGCCAAGATGTTGGAATAAGAGATTTGATTCCTTTATCATGAGCCTTGGATACAACAGACTTAATGTAAACCCTTGTGCCTACTTCAAGAGGTTTGGTAAAAAAGATTTTATTATGTTCTTGTTCTATGTGGATTACATGTTGGTTGTAGGCTCCAACAAAGATCATATTGAAGTATTAAAGGCACAATTGGCTAGGGAATTTGAAATGAAGTGCTTGGGACTAGTAAACAAGATTCTAGGGATGCAAATTCACTGATAAATGAGTAATATGAAGATTTTGGCTTTCGCAAAAGAATTATTTGAAGAAAATCTTGTCACAATTCAACATGCAAAATTTTAAGTCAATTTCTACCCCTCTTTCTATTATTTCAAATTATTCTCTAGTGTGAGTTTTATCAATGAAGAAGAGATAATGGAGATGTCTCGAGTACCGTATGCATTAGTAGTGAAAATTTTAATGTTCTCTATGATTTGTAAAAGACCAGACATTGCACAAGCAGTTGGAGTGATTAGCTAGTACATTGCGAATTCTGGTAAAGAGCATTTGAAAGCTGTGAAAAGGATCCTAAGATACATCAAGGGAACCTTAAATGTTGCATTATGTTACGGAGGATCAGACTTTCTTATCAAGGGGTATGTTAATTTTGACTATGTAGGAGACTTGGATAAAAGCAAATCTACCATAGGTTATGTGTTTATAGTTGTTGGAGGTGCTACAATCTAAGTTTCAAAAATGCAATTGGTTGTGGCTACGTCAACAATGGAAGCAGAATATGTAGCAACTACATAAGCTAGTAAAGAAGCAATATGGCTGAAAACGATATTGGAGGAGCTTAGGCACAAACAAGAGTATGTCTTTTTATTTTGTGATAGTCAGAGTGCCTTGCATCTTACAAATAATCCAACCTTTCATTCAAGAACAAAATACATCTGGGTCCAGTATCACTTCATTCGTGAGAAAGTGGAAGAAGGATCTATAGATATATAGAAAATCCATACCAATGATAACATAATAGATTTCATGACAAAGGTGATCAACGCTGATAAGTTTCCATGGTGTCGATCCTCTTGTGGCCTGATAAAGACGTAAGCAGTATGAAAAGTGCAAGGTAGAAAGAATAGTGTGAAGATATAATTATCCTAATTAAAGCTTCAAATAGGAGATTATTGTCAAATGTGGGTGGCTGCCATTCAAACTTTGCAGCCACCAACCAAGAATTTTCAAAGTAAAATTAGGCACCTCCTTTGAAATTTGCCAAGAAAAAATTACTGTTTTAGTCCTTAAATTAATGAGTTATTTATAGTTTAGTCCTTGAACCTCAAATATAAATTTGTCTTAGCTTAAGCTTAGAATTCATTCAAAAATCATTCCACAGCTAGAGAAGTTAGTGAATTTTAGAGAGAATTGTTTTTCCTTTTATCAAGAGAGAATTTTCATCGTTTCTCTTTGTTAAATTAAGAGAAGTTGTAATTCTTAATTTTTTACAGTGAAATTCTTTTACCATTGCCTATGGTTTTTACCCTATATCATTTAGGAATTTTCCACATAAAATCTATGTATTTTTTAGTTTCATTGTTATTTTCTCGATCTATTATTTGCAATTTTGCTCTATACAATGATTATATTCCATAACAGAGAAGCTATTGGATATTGCCTTATGAAACACACCCTCGTGACACTCAGAAATAGCTTCAAATCCTGATGTTGTTTGGGAAAGGAAAAAAAGCTCCATCCACAAATGCAAATCAAGCATATTGAGGGATAAACTCGAGAATCATAACCATTAAACGCATGAGGAGACTGTATTTCGCACACCTAAATCTGTATCACCATGTAAAGTTGACCAGGAATAAGAAGTAAAAGAAGGACTCATCAATCCTAATATGTGAAGCAGATGAGAATGTGTCCAATTCTGCAAAGTGAGATAAATATGGTTACAAATTCCAAGGGTAGTTAGAAACACATTATTCCATACAACTTCATTATGAAAATACCATAGTTTCCAATTTATGAAGATAAATTCAACAATTCTTTCAAAAGTAGAAGAATTAATAATCTAAATAAAATATGCCTGAAAAGAGCATGAAGATGAAGGAATAGGAATATCAAAATGCATCCACACTTCTTTTGTGGTAAAACACTACAATAAAATACACCCCCCCACCCCCCCAAAGCATATTCACATCCATTCCTCTTCCAAATAAATTATTCTTAGATGGTAAAATACCCTTCAAACTCCAGCACAAATTCTTTAACTTTAAGATGGATATTAACATATCATAATTTTTGCCAAAAAGTATCCACACTTTTATCCCCTTCTCTTCCTAAAATTTTTTGGCAAAGAAAATAACAAGTTTTGGCACTAAAAATCTCTTTTTTATGGACTCTCAAATCTTCACACAGTCTTATGCTCAATGGGATGGAAAGAACCGCTTATGTATCCCTAACGAAAAAGTTTCAATTGTTCAAGATAAATCCCAAAACTACTATTAGGAATAATAAGGTCACAAACTTTCAAATCAAGATCAATAAAACTAAAAAAATTATCAACCATAAATGAATCTTCCTTGGGCAACTAAGGATCCTTACAAACTAAAATGTGTTCCCCATTATCAATTTTTCATCTAATACCACGTTTTAAAGCATCTCTTGTGGCAAGGACAGTCTTCGAAGTGAAGCTTGGACTTAAACCCAAATTAGATGACAATAAATTTCCATCAGGATAATATAAATAATAAAAAAATATACAAGCACAATGAAACATTTTCCACATACTCATATATAACATTTAAAAAATAATTGTTATACAAAAATTGTTACTCTTATACATTTTGTCTTTGATCTAGAAGCATTGTTATGTTCAAGTAATCCAAATTATCCTTAAACAAAATCACAAAATACTGAACCCCAACTAATTAAAGTAAAAAATGCCTAACTATATAAAAAAGTAGGGTTGCTCACCTGTAATAAAGAATAAACATATAAAGTTTGGTATGTTTCAAATGGAAATAAAGTTGGAGCAAAAAAATCAACTTTCAAGTACAAAAAATTGTAGAATGGAATATTTACCTTAAGGAACTCATAAAGTTCATTAGAATTAATTATCTACACTTCAAATATCATGCTTCATTGAAGATAGGGCAAAAAAAAGAAAAACCAAAACAAAACAATAAAAATAAATTTCAAGTTTTATTTCAATTTACACGTATCAGGCTAGCATGCAATTTTAGAATAGAGTGTGTGTGTGTATTTCAAAGAAACATTGATATAAAAAATTTTTTCAATCAACACATAAATTAAAAATCCATCTAATTTTACCAAAAACTAATCATCTACCCATATTCGACTTCACCCTAAATGATGAAGGATCTTCCAAAAAAAATTATAGCAAGATTGAACCTATTGAGCAAGAACTAAATAATAAAAGAGAGGAGATAATTAATTTGCAACAACAAATATTTCATCTCCTAAGATTTACCAAAGTTATCTTTCTTGGCAACTTCAAGTCTTCAACGTCAGTCTGGAGCTGAAAGAAATCATGAGGGGTTCTCACATATAAAACCTAAAAATGAAGAGATTCAATACTAATAAGTATTATTCCAAAGATAACCTTATCTAAGCAAAATTTCTGGGGTTAATTTCACTTAAAATACTTCAACTATATGTATACAAACGTAATGAGGTATGAACTTTAATTTGTAATGCAAAAATAGCTAATCTCTAATTCATGTAACGGTAAAAAGGAGAAATTATTAGGTAGACTCAGTCTATAACGTTAACTATAGACTCACTCAATGAAATAAAATCACATCAGCGTTTTGCTTTTTCTTTTTTCGCATACATCAGTAACTTTTAAATCAACAGAACTACCTTTTTTATCTCTAACAAAATGGAAAACATGAAAGAATTAAAAAGGATAAATATTTAAAAAAGCAAAATGTTGATGTGGTTATATTTGATTCAATGAGTCTATATTGGACGTGGTAAACTAGTTATATTTCTCTCGAAAGAGGCTTTTGGTACATTCAAGCATTTCCATTGGCCGAAAATGACACGTGTTTTAAACATGATAATTTTTAATTGCCTATTCACCCAGTCCTATCTCTCTCCATCTCTCTAACTTTTTTTCCTTTATTTGTCTCTCTTCTTATTTCTTTCTACTTTTTTTTGTTTCCATTCTGATTTGATCTCTCTCTTCTCCATCTGCTTTCCACTTTTAAGTTGTATCTGTCTATGCAAAAAATCACCACTGCAACCACCAATTGTAAATCTTACTAAGTAACTCTCATTTGCTTGCATTTTTACAACAGAAATGGAGTCTTTCCTTGGGTCTTCAGAGCTAACATTAAGCCCATTTTCTTTATCAATATCAAAATCTCTATCTCTTCGAGTTTTTTTTTTTTTTTTGAATCTCTTATCCATTTCTAACTATCAATCACTCACACCTAGATTAGCAAAGTACCAACATATATATATTTTTAGCCGAATACACAAATTCATCCATAAACTTTACAACTTTAATCTTGTGACACTTTGAATTTTGTAAATGACCTATTATGTATTTGCACTTGTAAATTCCTATAACATTACACACCTTGCTATACTAACAATAACAGTTTTTTTTTCTTTTATTTA
This sequence comes from Jatropha podagrica, assembly GCA_947857235.1. Taxonomy (NCBI): domain Eukaryota; kingdom Viridiplantae; phylum Streptophyta; class Magnoliopsida; order Malpighiales; family Euphorbiaceae; genus Jatropha; species Jatropha podagrica. The sequence continues at coordinate 13,013 of CANUEP010083261.1, read as the reverse complement.
CAAAATATCAATTTGATACGTAGTTAACTTAATTTTTGGAACAATAATTTTCACAAATTTTAAGTATTCAATAAATGCTTGATTGATTTAATTTTGCAAGTTGAAGTGTTTAATAAAATGATTTTGAAAATTAAAGTATTTAATAAGTATAATTTTATGAGTTAAAGTGTTTAATGGGTCAAAGTAAAAGTTAAGAATATTATAAAATTAAATACCCAAATTCAAATGTGAATTTATGTATTTCACCGTATATTTTTATAAACAAAAAAAAAATTAACCATCAAAATCAAGCCACTTCAGGATTGCAAATTTATGAATAAAGGAAGGAATACAATTGAGACGTATAAAAGGACAAAAAAGAAATAAATAATGGGCAAATATATAAACTCACAAAGTGTCGATTTGAACCCATCAAAATGATAATTAAGAATGCAGCCACCATACACAAGAGGCTACCATACACGAGAGAAAGCAAGAAAATATCCAAATTCGATGTGGGCAAGAGAAGAGACAAACGCTACCAATGAAAATGATGGCCTGTAAAAGAAGTACGTAGTTTGAGAGAGAGAGAGAGAGATAAGGAATGCACAAGCAAGGTTTCAGGTAAACGAAAGAGAAAAAAGCAACCGAAAACAAAAGGGCACGACTAGATGAATGGAGTATTAAAATAATATTAAAAATGGGATTTATATATATAATTACAAAGGTAAAGTATATATAACTTTCACTTTTAATATTATAAAATATATGTGAGTCTCACTTCTAATATTATTTTAATACTTTCGTCAAGGCAAGACTCCTGTCATTTAGCATTTTCCAACTAAAAATGAGAGTGTGGGAAAGGGACATGGCTGATGTGGAGGGAGTGCTCAATTAAAATAAACTTATAATTAAAAAATTACTATGTGTAAAATATGTGGCATTTCCGTTGATTGAAAATGCTTGATTGCGGACAAGCCTTTTATTATATTATTAATTTTTTTATAATATGCATATTATATTGATTATATTCGTTAGATATTTATTTTTTATTTATATAATATTAAAATATAAATATTATTTAGATTAAAATAATATAAGTGATTAATTTGTATTACATACCATATAAACTATTTACAATGTTATATCTTTTGTATTTTCTATTTTTATATACTGAAGTGTTTTCAGAATAATGTTCAATCTAATCCTTAGACTAAATCCTTTAATCCATAATTTATAAATACACATTTTCAAAATTTTAATATTATTCAAAAAAACAATTAAGTCATTATTTAATTTTTAACTCCTAAACCCAATCTCAAATCAATGTCTATATACAATTACAATGAAAAATAATAATAAATTAATTTTTACTACTGGGTAAAGAAAAATAAATGAGAAAATAATCTAAATTAATAATAAAAATCACGCTCGCTACAATAATCGTATTACTTACCAAATCCATTGAAGAAAGAAATATTTTCACGTATGCACAGATTTTTAAAATCCCAAAAAGTGACAGAAATAAAAATGTATAATTTTAATTTTTTTTTCAGTTTTTAAATGTTATTTTCTTTTAAGTCAAATAGATTAAAAATATCAAAGAAAAAATATCAAAAAAATTAAAAATATTTAATCATCAATAAGCCATTTATTTATTGCAAGGGGATATAAATCTCTTAATAACTTAAAATGATAATAATTATAAATTATTCGTTAAGTAAAAGAAAATAAAAAATTATTATTAAAAATGAAACTCTTTCACAATTACCTAATAAAAAAACATTTTAATATATATAAATATATTAATAAAATATTTTATATTTTTTAAATTTTCAACTATTTATCATTTCATTTGAGATTTAATTATATAAAATCTATTTGAAAATTTACTTTTTAAAAAATATATCCTAACAAATATAAAAATAAATATAATTTTTCTTGCTTTTTATATTTCTCCTAAAATATATTACATATATTCTATTCAAAAATTTATTTTTAAAAAATATATATTCAATCAAATCAGATAAATTTTTTCTTTTTTATCTATCTCCTAAATAAAATATTTTAAATTATAATTAAAATAGAATTAAATATCTAATAAATAAAATATAAAAATAATTTTAAATGTGTTATTATCATATATATTTATTAAAAAATAAATTAAATAAAGATAAAATTTAAAATTTAAAAATGCTTAATTATCTAGAATATTTATTTGAAAAATAATTTTTTTAACCTTCCTCTAAACTCACCAAATTGGTAAAAATACTTATGGTTCAAAAAATTTAAACTCGAGAACTCTCACTCTTTACATAAATGAGAAGATAATCAGACCACACATGATTAACTCAAAAATATTAATCAAATAATAAAATTTAATTTTCTAAACCACCATAACTAATTTTATTTTAGCATATTTGAAATTTTATCAAAGACAGTATTGAAAATCTCATTATTCTCTTCCTCTTCTCACATTTATATATAATATAGATAAATTGGAAATGATAACCGAATGCATATTTATATATTTTAGGTCTTTCGAGCCTATTTTTTTTTTGTGTCAACTTATCTAGAAATCAAATGCTAAAAAATCATTATTATAAAAAGACTGACTATTACTTTAATTATTATTTACCCCCATAAAAACATCATTTCAAGTTGACATGTACATGCATTAAATGGGTTGCAACTCTCAACAATACATACTGTACTAGTCTATCATCTGTTATGGTTGTACAATTTTTTTATTGACTTCGTCAGTTTTTGAGTTTCAACTTCAGATTGCAAGATTCTTCTCAATAACATTATATATTTTCTTAGAAAAAGGGGAAAAAAATACTAACATCTTTTAAAAAAATCTTTATAAGTAAGCATTTAATTAAGATGGTAGTCTTCTCTCCACAAACACAAATTAAGAGTAACTAGTCATCTTCTTGTGCTTCGACTCGGATATTATTTTCATTATGATAAATAATTATTTTTTAATAATTTAAATATCAAATGTATTATACTACGAATTTTTTAAAAAATAATATTTTTTTTCTTAGATTCCTGCAAAAGGATTAATGTATTAATTTATACATATATAAATCAAATTTATAATTAATCTTGAATTTTTTATTTTCTAGAAATATTTTAGTAGGTTTTAAAATAATTTTTATAAATATCAAATATTATGGAATTCATTTTAAATAAATAGTTTAAAATATGGACATAAATCCAACAAAGATTAAAGGTATAAAAAAAATTATTAAATTTTGCCCTGATTTGAAATAGGTCTAGAAATATTATCATTTTTCCTTATAAAAGAAAACATACATACCAATTTCGTCATACTTTCATTAATCATCTAGATTTAGTATCCTAAAAATTTGACCAGTCAGTGAACCGGCGAAAATAAAGGTTCATCGAACCGGAGAGTCTGATAGGATTTACTACGATTGAACTGGATTTTTATACATAATATTTTTAAATATATTTATTAAATAAAATTGAAAATATAGGTTAAAAAAATTAAACTCAAATAAAAAAATTTTCAAATTTGGATTTAAAAATTATTAAATAATTTTTAAACAATAAAATATGAATAAATTTAAAATAAAAAAATTAATTACTATCAAATATATTTTTATTTTTATTTAATTAATATATTAAGATTTGGGTTTATAAATAAAAAGGCCCAAAGATTAAAAATTAATGGGCCTAATTTTTTGGAGGTCCAAATTAAAAAAAAATTATAATTTTTGAAAAATATTCAGAATTGAATCAAACCAAACTCTTACTGGTCCGGTTTAGCAATTTTTAGCCATCGATTTTGACCCATTCAGTCCGATTTTTAGACATCCGATTTTTCAATGCAACTAGGATCCAACCACAATTCGGTTTTTGGTCGAACCAGCTGATCTGGTCCAATTTTTAAAACTATGTCAAGAATAGTTTTGCATAATTTCATCGCTACCACGTTATTAATCAAGCTCAAATTTATTAAATGCCATGAGAATAGTTTTGTATTGTTTGTAAGAAATTCATCTCTTTTTGTTAAAATTATTATGTGATTTTTTTTATGGTTTCATTTATATTGAAATAAATGTTTATAGAAATTCCATAAAAATAAGAAAGGAAAAAAAATATAAGGGAAAATATTAATGACATCGTTAATAATTTATAAAAAGAAAGTAAAAAGTTTTTAAAATATTAATGATATTATTAATTTATTAATTATTTAAAAATTAAAAGTATTAATTAAATTAATTAAATTCTCTATTAAAAATATTAAAAATAATTTTTTAAAAGATAAAAATTATTCTCAACTCAATAAATTAACCTTGCTATATAAGCACCTTAATACTCTAAAATGATGTTGGATAAGCTTTTTAAAATTTAATTTTTATATATTTATATAGATGTTAATTTCAATTAATTTATTATTCATCAATCACCACTGTAGACGTAAAGCAGTAGACATAAAGCAAAAGGTTAACAAAATCAATAGCATACAAAGCATCAACTATAAAATAAGATAACAAACAAAAAAAGAGACCATTTGAAAAAGTTGAAAAAAATTACACTATTATATCATTTTCATAGTATTTTACAGTGTTTTAAAAACTGGACCGGTCAATAAATTGATAAAGATAAGGGTTCACCGAATCAGAGGGTTTCACCGAATTCAATACGGTTGAACAGAATTTCTATATATAATATTTTAAAATATATTAATTAAATAAAATTGAATATATAAGTTAAAAAAAATTGAACTCAAATAAATTTTTTTTGCAAACTTAGATTTTACAAAAAAAATAAAAATAAAAATTAGTAAATAATTTTTAAAAAACAAAATATGAATAAATTTAAAATAAAAAAATTAATTACCATAAAATATATTATTATTTTTCAATTTAATTAATATATTAGGATTTGGGTTTATAAATAAAAAGGCCCAAAAATTAAAAAATTAGTGGCCCAAATTTTTACCGGTCCAGTTCAGCAGTTTTTCGCCGATTTTTGACCGGTTCAGTCCGGTTTTTTAGGTACCCAATTTCCCAACACAACCTGGATCGGACCACAGTCAGGTTCTCAGTCGAACCGATCTGTCCGGTCTGATTTTCAAAACTATGGTATTTTATCTATTTCAAAAAGGCTAACACTAAAAAAAAAAACACAATTTCGGTCACTAATTCTTTTTTCTTTGTCACTAGAACAAATATAGCGACGGACATGCGACCACATTAATTGGTCATACAATTTCTTATAGTTAATTACTTAGCAACTGAAAGTGACATCGGTCGTAACTTAGCGATCAATAGTTCAATTGCTAAAATTGTTGAACCGGTCACTGAATCACTTTCTCCCATTAAAGATAAAGTAATCATTAGTCAGTCGCTAAATACCTTGGTCGCTATTCCATTGCTAACGTGGGTTACTATATTTGACGCTAATCGATCGCTATATGTTGTTTTAAATCCTTGACTTTCTATTGTTAAGCTGTCGCATCAATGTCTTTAAATCGTTGCTATAATTTTTTAATTAATTTTGAAAATATTATAATCTCTCGTTATCCCGTCTCTTACTGGCCTCTATTTTTTTTTGCATAAAAAATAAAATTTAAATTTTGACCACAAAAAATTTTCACTATAAAAAATTACAATATGTATTCAAGTAATTCATATAAACAATCGCGGTAATGAAAAAAAAATACTAAATTATAAAAAAAATTATTATTAATGTGCCAATAAAATTATACAAATTATACTATAATATGTACAAAATAAACATGGTAATAAAAAAAGAAGTCTAAGGAGGAAAGGGGTCTGATCTGCAAGATCATGTACTAGACTCTAAGAAGCAGGTAAAGTCAAAGAAGCCAGAGGATCAGAGCAATCTGTCGGTGCAGAGGGAGCTAGTAGTGCAATAGGTCAGTCTTGAGCGTACATATCCATTAGCTGCTAATGTTGTTACTGCAATATAAGCTGTGATATCTATTGCTATTGTGGCTAAAGCTAAACCTGTAAATCCTAAATCTCCTCGGTACATGCATCTGGCTCAGCTAGTATGGGTCTACTCACTGAAGTCTCATTTGTGCAACTATAAAAAATATCCAACTGCAAACCAATCCCGTACACTTTTGTCTTCTTGTTGCCTCTTGTAGCCTCAAGATAAAGTTGCAACTCATTGGTCGTAGGCTGCTCACCAATCTAAGCTTGAGATGCAATAGCTCACTCTTTCCCAATAATATAGTTATTCTTATAAATATAGAATACAATAGGATCAGAACAATGCAAAATGTTCAAATTTAGATGGAAAAATAGAAAAATTACCCAATTATGCTTACTCTAACAAGCTTGGCACGCCTATGAATGAATGTGACCCCATCATGGTCCTTTATATGTGTAAATGTGAAGACCTCCATGGAGGTAGTCTGATGGTTAAACTTCCTTGCTTGTAATACATTTTATAATACATGAAACATTTTCAAATACATTTAATAATTAAGCTTAAAAAATGAAGCTACATAAAATTCTCTAAGTGGATATTTTCCTTACTAACTTCTCAATAATCTCAGCTGCTGAATTGTAACCGTTGGTGTCTCAAGATGGACCAGATCCCTCACCATCTATCTCACCGAGCCTATTACGAGGCATAATCTCTCATTTCCTGACATACTCCAAATCAAACTAAGCCTGCTGCCAACTAGTGCAAACCTCGTTTGAAACACACATGTACTTCTTTTCTATACTTCGCATCTTGTATAAAAGGTCCAAGTAATGCTCCATCGACTCTATCTCCCAACCTTTCTTGAACATGGCCTCTATAGCACTTGACTCCCTTGTTAACACCTTCTACAATAAATAGAAAAATAGAATCATAAAGATTTTTATATGAGATTTCACAATCATTAAGTTTAATTCATTTTTCAAGTAAGACCATTTACTAGAAACTCTTCCCAGTAGAATTGTCTAGCTTCTTCTGGTATACCTCTCCAAGACTAGCCATCTTTCTTTAAGTGAAGCTTGAAGATCCTTGTAATGGCTTCAAATGATGGATGGAAGCTATCAAATAGAATAGAGAAAAATATAATTATTCGTCAGTTAGCAACATAAGTATAAGGTTTTTATTATTTATTTTTACTCATCGTCCTCTGACGATCTTCAAATTCGGTCTAGCATCTCCCTCAACTACAAAAAATGAGCATTAATAGAAAATGTCAATGGTAACATACTAATAAATAAAAATTCAAAATTCCACATTAGTGAATTGTATATTATCTGGTGGAGGGACTTTTGATGATGGCAATGCTACAATGGCTGGTGTAGATGGTGCTGCAACATCAGAACTATGTGCCTGAGTAGAAGAAAGGATAGAAGGAGGGATAAGTGGTAGTGGAGGCAAGGAGGGTCGCGTCACTATATGAGTGTCACATGCTCTGGCATGACCCTCCTTGAAAACCTTGACCTTATCCCCCTTGTGTAGAGTCGTTGACCCCCTGCCTATATCCATCTAAATAAAAAAAAAGGCGATCTATGATACAACATAGAAATTGACATAGTTATCACACGGTGAATGTATTAATATATACTAATTATTTTAATGTTCCCTATCTAATTCTTCTTCTTCTTTTTCTTCTTTTGAAGTGCCTAAGACTTGGGGCTCTGCTTCAGCACCTCCATCTAACATAACAATTTCAATATATGTCCCATCTTGAGAAGTGTGTCTGATCTAACAATGGTGCTGAGTACATAGGACCATTTGAAAAATATTGCATAAAGCACAGAATCAGGCTTGAGAAGACAGTTCCTAAAACTCTATAACAAAATGGGGTTATCGAAAGAATGAACAGAACCATTTGTGAGCGACTCGATGTATGCTCTCACATGACAAACTTCCTAAAAGCTTTTGGGGTGAAGCAATGAGGATTGCAGTTTACTTGATTAACCTTTCTCCTTTGGCTTCTCTTGATGGAGATGTACTAGAAAAAAGATAGATAAGAAAGCATCTTTCGTATGATCACCTTATGGTGTTTGGATGCAGGGCCTTTGTTCACATTCCAAAAGATGAAAGATCCAAGCTTGATTCCAAGTCAAAATAGTGTATCGTCATGTGTAACAGATACACAAAATTTGGGTATAGGTTATGGGACCCAATTGAAAAGAAAATTGTAAGAAGCAGAGATGTAGTGTTCCTAGAAGACCAAACCATTGAAGACTTTGAGAAAAATGAGAAGCCAAATTCTGTCAATGAGTTTTTCATTGATCTTGATGAAGAACCTCCTATAGTACCACAGGATGACAGAGGAGATGAGCAAGAAGATGATGGTGAACCTATATAAAATGATGTTGAGTCAGCCATTATAGAAGAACCACCTCAATTGAGAAGATCTACGAGAGGCAGAATACCTTCCCAAAGATACTCTTCCAATGAGTATTTATTATTGACTGATGTGGGAGAACTAGAAGAATATGAAGATTCCATGAAAACCAGTCACAAGGAAGAGTGGTTGAAAGCCATGCAAGATAAGATGAAATCCTTGCATGAGAACCATACATATGAATTGGTGAAATTGGCTAAGGGTAAGAAAGCACCGAAGAACAAATGGTTATTCATATTGAAGACTGAACAGAACAGCTCATAGCCAATGTATAAGGCAAGATTGGTTATGAAGGGATTTGATCAAAAGAATGGAGATGATTTTGAAGAAATTTTCTTACCAGTGGTCAAGATGTCTTCCATCCGAGTTGTGCTTGGTTTGGCAGCCAATTTGAATTTGGAGATTGAACAACTTGATGTGAAGACTGCTTTTCTCCCTGGTGACTTAGAGAAGGAAATTTATATGGAGCAACTAGAAGGATTTCAAGTCAAAGGCAAAGGGCACTTGGTATGTAGATTGAAGAAAAGCTTGCATTACTTCAAGCAAGCTCCTAGGTTACAAAAAATTTGAGTCCTTCATGGTGAAGCATGGGTATGACAAAACTACTTTTGATCATTGTCTATTTGTGAAAAATTTTTACATATGATAACTTTATTATTCACTTATTATATACGAATGATATATTAATTATGGGTCAAAACAATAATAAAATTAATAGCTTGAAAAAGGAGTTTGGCAAGTGCTTTGCAATTAAGGATTTAGGACCTACAAAACAGATTCTCAGAATGAAGGTCTCTCGAGACAAAAAGAATAAAAAGTTATGGTTGTCTCAAGAGAAGTATATTGAGAAAGTGCTTAACAAGTCCAACATGGGCAATGCAAAACCAGTTTGCTCTCCTCTTGCAAGCCACTTCAAATTAAGTTTCAGTCAGTATCCTTCAAGTGAGAAAGATAAAGAAGAGATAAAGAAATTGCCTTATGCATCCGTGGTTGATAGCTTAATGTATGCAATGGTATGCACAAGGCCAGATATTGCTTATGTTGTTGGTGTAGTTGGTTGGTTTCTCTCAAATCTGGGTAAAGAACACGTGAATGTAGTGAAATGGATTCTCAGGTATCTCAAAGGGACTCCTAAAGTATGTTTATGCTTTGGTGATAGTAAACCTATGTTAGATGGATACATAAATGCAGACATGGGTGGTGATATGGATTCTAGAAAATCCATTTTTAGATACTTGATGATTTTGCTGGAGCAGCAATATCTTAACAATCAAAGCTATAGAAATTTGTTGCATTATCTTCCACCGAGACTGCTTATATTTCTACTACAGAAGTTAGCAAGGAGCTCTTGTGGATGAAGAAATTCCTACAAGAACTGGTCCATGAACAAGAGAAGTATGTCATTCTGCACAGTCAGAGCGTCACTCATCTTAGCAAGAACTTGAATTTTCATACTAGGTCAAAACACATTGATGTCAGGTATCACTGGATTCGAGATATGCTAGAGAAGAAGTCATTTCAACTTGAGAAAATACGCACCGATGATAATAGCTCTAATATGATGACTAAAGCTTTGCATATGGAGAAGCTTGTTGGTTTCAAGGAGATAGCGAGCATCGCGAACCTACCCATTTGAATGTGAGAGGGAGATTTATTAGCGCGATCCTATTCAAATGGGCACCGCCCACTAATTTTTTTTTTTTTTTTTTTTTTTTTGCCAAGAGTGTGCACTGCCCGTTGAATTGTTTTCTCTTCTTCTTTATTTTTTTTGGTTGGTGAGCTACCTCACGTAAATAATTTCAACTTATTTTTTTATTTTTTTCTATACATATGTGAGTGTGTGTAAGTGTTAGAGGTGTGCAAAACCAAAAGGAAAATGTGCAGAATGTGTAAGTGCAACCACACAACAAAAAGAGAAAGAAAAACAAAGAGAGTTTGGTTTTAGAGAATGTTTTCTAAAACGGGAAGTGACAAAAATAATGAAAAAATTATTGTTGAGTGCTTCAGAAAACACTGTGAGTGTCATTATTTTTAATCTTATTTGTATTAATCTCTTTGTAAACCTATTATTTTTAATAATGGAGAAATATTCGGAATTTATCAGTGGATGTAGATCTAAAACAATTAATGGCGACCACGTAAATTATTGCAGGACCTAACAATCTAAATATTTAATGCACTACAAGTTTTAGAATCCTAACCATATACAAATATTCTATCTATTTTTCCACAATTTGATTGCATGCTCTGTTTAAAAATTATTAAAATTTAAATTTTTTGAATTCTTTTCTTATCTACATATACATACTTATTTAGTATAATTTAAACATTTAATCACTCGTAAATTTAAGCAATTTATATTTGTTTCTCTTTTATATTTTGTTTCTTCCCTTCTAAATCTTCAATCTTTATTATTCTTTTCCTTTCACGGTATTCATCAAGAATTATGTATGTTGGATATAATAGACATGTTGTATATAATATTGAGTGAAAATATTAACTAAAATGTATATTTAATTAAAAATATATTCAAAAATATTTATCTTATTATAAATAAAAATGTTACAGTTCTTTATTACAAATTATTTTAATAGTTACCATTACCAATTTATTTCAAGTAGAGTTTTTATTATTTTTCTAAATATTTTATAATTCATAATAATTTATCAAAAATAATTATTATATAATTATTAAAATAATATTAAAATACTCATAAGCGAACCGCAATCTTTTAACTAATATATATAGTAACATTCGATCTGATAGTTTTCTTTAATTGATGGAAAAAATCTTATTTATTTAAGTAATTAATTTAAAAACTACAAAAATATTTACAAGTTTATTGCTGTTTTTAATTTTATTTGGAAATATTTAAAAAGGTTATTATTGTATATTTGGAAACAATTATTTATAAAGTTCAGTTTTTGTAATTTCATAATAATAACTATTGCATCAGTTAGGAATTTTTTAAAGAAAAAAAAAAGGGAAATGCTTGTCTATCATGGAGGGTATTTTTTATATAGAAATCATATTAATTTTAGTATAATTTGAATTAGGTTAGGTAAATTCAATTTGGTAGAATTTAAATATATTTTTAATTACAAATATAAAATTTTAAATTTTTATAAAAATTCTATAAAATATTGCGAAATTTATTTTTTAGCTATTAGTTTTTAATTAAAAAACTGGATAAACAAAGGTTTAATTAATTAGAATTAAAAAATCTTCTCCTTTGTGGATACTAAAAGAAGGGGGGGGAATCACCATTTTTCTAGAAAAGGAAATGAGCCATCTATATTATAGTAGAAAATGACGTAATTACCCTTCCTTTCATTCTCCACCAATTATATTTCTGTTAACTCGTAGTGACATTTGTCCCCATACTTTCATTTCTTCCTTCTATCAGATAATTTCAGACCTTTCTTTCAATGGATTCATCTTCCTCCTCCAAAGTTGCGTTAGATCTCTCTCCCATGCTCAAAGTATACGAAGACGGCCATGTAGAGAGACTCTTAGGCAACGAAACTGTCCCTCCCTCTCTCGATCCCAAAACCCAAGTCCAATCCAAAGACGTTCTCTATTGCCCACAGCATAATCTCTCTTCAAGACTTTACCTTCCAAAATCCTCAACTCCAAACAAGAAACTTCCTTTACTGGTTTACTTTCATGGCGGCGGCTTCTTCATCGAAACCGCCTTTTCTCCTACTTACCATAACTACCTCAACCAATTAGTTGCCGAAGCTAATGTCATAGTAGTCTCCGTTGACTATAGGAGAGCGCCGGAGCATCATCTTCCGGCAGCATATGATGATTCTTGGACTGCCCTTAAATGGGTTGCTTCTCATTTTAATGGTAATGGCCCTGAAACTTGGCTAAATGAATATGCTGATCTTGGTAAGGTTTTTCTTGCAGGAGATAGTGCCGGTGCCAATATAGCCCATCATATGGGTATTAGATATGGGCAAGACAAAATTCTTGGGATTAATGTTTTAGGTATTGTTTTAATACATCCTTATTTTTGGGGAAAGGAGGCTGTTGGTGATGAGCCTAAGATCTTGGAGATGAGATCAAAGGTTGAAGGGTTCTGGAGTTTTGCGAATCCAACATCAAGTGGCGTAGATGACCCGTTGATCAATCCATGTGTAGACCAAAATTTGGGAAAGATTGGGTGCGGGAAGGTGCTTGTTACTGTTGCAGAGAATGACATGTTGAAAAGCAGAGGTTGGTATTATTATGAGAAATTGAAAGGTAGTGAGTGGGAAGGAGAAGTGGAGATTATGGAGGCTAAAGATGAGAATCATGTGTTTCATTTGTTCAATCCTACTTGTGAGAATGCTTTTGCTATGCTCAAAAAGGTTTCTTCTTTCTTGAATCAAGCTAATTAAGGTTGCATTTATCATCTTGAAACCATGTTATCGTGTCTTTTTGAATACTCTTTTTGTAATGTTGTTATGTAATCAATCGTATCATTAATGAGATGCGGATCCCTAAATTTTAACAATATATTTTTCTTGAACATGGAGGCTAATTTATGTAATAGTTACTGCTTTTATGACGGAGAGTTGGTTGTTGATATTAAAAAATATGTTCAAGTGCAATCATGGACATAGACAGGGACGAAACTACGTGGAAGAGGAGGGGTTCCCCTCCCCCCACCCAAAAAAAA